>BMAU01019545.1:0-95000 GCA_019973935.1 Trichonephila clavipes | reverse complement strand
TCTATTGACCAATTACAAACATATTATGGTCTTGCCATTCGAAGAAATTTATCAAGTGTGAAGGATATGCGACAAGGTATATGGGCAATATTTCTTCACAAAATATCAACGGATGAAAATCCACAACATGGATTTTGTCCATCAGGTCCTGACACGTGGTGCCGTTATAAGAAGGCACAATTGGAAAATAAAGTTTACCACCACAAACATAAACTTCCAGTTGCTGTTGTGGAAGCCATTAGGCCTATTTTTAGGGATCTGTCTGATCCAGAGCTATTGAAAAAATGCTTACATGGAAACACGCAGAATCCAAATGAAAGCATTAATAATGTTATTTGGTCTCGTGTCCCAAAAAGACATTCGTGCATTTAGAAACACTTTACTTTGGTACGTATGATGCTATTGCATCCTTTAATAAAGGGAATGCAACTAAGTTGGATATTTTGAAAAAACTAAACATAGAGCCTGGATATTATGCGACATGCTGCATGGAACGCCTCGACAAAGAGAATTACAAGGGCAAGATATGCCAATTTGCAAAAACTAAGGAGGTCAGAAAGGTAAAAAGACTTAAAAGAATTATACAAGAGGGTGAATTTTCAAAAATGCTGAAAACTTGGAATATGGAGCTGGAATGTTTTGATAAGGTGAGTTTTTATAAAAATGTGTTTTTCACAAAATGTCATTTTTGAAGGTTCGATGTACCTTTTCTCAGAAAGTATATATCTTATGTAAACATAATTTATATGACACATTCTTTGTATGTTCTAGTATTTACTGGAATGAGCTTTTAGCAAAATTTTGTATATATTTTTTTTATACATTTTTTTTTGTCAAAAAATTTTGTTTTCTCGAAATAAATCAAATAAATTTAAAAAAAAAAACTAATAAAAATTTTAAAAAAAGCTCATTTTAGTATAATACTAAATCTATGCTTAACTTGTAAAAAAAATTGGGGGGTTGTATTTACAACAGATTCTTAGAAAAGGAACATTGAAAAAGGGCTTTTTAACATCATCAGTATAGGACATTCCGATACCCCTTAAACAAGTAATTTTTTTAAAAGTTAATTCCTACTTAGGTCAACAAAGAAAATTTTTATATTTTCATTACTATTTATCAAATAATTACAATTAATATAAATGTATACATGCATATGACAGAATCACAACATTAAGTGGTAATTTATTTTTATTAATTATCATTACAGTATCCTATTGTCATCTAAAACAATCGCGTATACAAAAATTCAGTTCAACTGAATACATTAAACGTGAGGGGAAAAAATCTTTTAAAATTTTGACCCAAGTCGCTAAAAATTAAGCTAATGTGACTGAATCTGTTTTTCGTTAAATAATTCGTTTCAGTCAATTATTTTTAATTAAGTATAACTAAATTATCGGTATTGGTATAATCACCCAACACAATCGTGTATATAAAATTTCAGCTCAATTGAGCTCTTTAAAATGTATTTTATTAATGATTGAAAATTTGAATAAAATATATATAGGGAGATAGTAAGCTAATAGTGGGAATTGAAAAATATAGCACACACACAATTCCATCTTGTCGAGTGGCCGCGGTAGCCGAATGGTCAAGGTATCGGATTGTGGCTGGCATGTCAGGAATTCGATCCCAGTCCCAATAAACACCCTCCGTGTAGAGGAGTGATGCACGTAAAATCTGTCGACAGCGCAAACGTCCTCCCGTTATTGCGGTAGGTAGAAGAGGGGGTGCCAGCTCAGGAATGGTCCTCGTCATTTGACCATGGATCAAAATTACCAGGTTCCTCGCCAAAAGCCACCGTGTAGCTGAACAGTGCGACGTTAATATTCATTCACTCAATCACTCATTATGCTTGTCAAATTGGTCATTGTTACTTTATGCGTTGAAAATCTTCATGAAAAAAATGCAAATATCACCATCTGGTGGTAAAACTTAAAATCCTCAACATGCAACCACTATGTTACCTCGGCCACAAATTGAGAGAGATAACCTTTCTCTCTCAATTTGTGGCCGAGGTAACATAGTGGTCAAGGTAATGGACACGTAAGCGGCTTGTCATGATTTCGAGTCTAGTACCACTGATGATCCGCCGTGTAGGGTGTCGTTGCTCAAACGTCCTCCCTTTGGTTTGGTAAAGAAGTTAGGAGAGGGGGTGCAGCTAAGCTGTCGTCCTCGTCACTTGACCATGATTCAAAATAACGAAGCCAAAAGCCCTCGAGTAGCTGAATAGTGCGACGATAATATTCATTCACTCATTTGGTGTATACATTAAAAAAAAGATGTATTTAAATTCAAATCCATGTAATCTTTATGCTTTTACAAGTCAATACCCGTCCTCTTCACTGGATGTTTCAGGATGATGTGTGTTGAAGGACATTCTCTTATAATCCTCTCCACACGATTTTAAAAAATGTTAGGATTTGAATTTTCCTAAATGTGAATCTGTTTAATTATCTTTAATTAAACAAATTTAAAAATATCTTAAATTAAATTTTTCTCCCGTAATCCTTCAAAATGGATTTATATAAAAACCAATTTTTAGTGGACCGATACTCAACAAAAGAGATCTGATATTTGGCAAGCAACCTTAAGTCTAATAGTTGGAAAATTAAAATGTGTGTTTTTTTGTTTTTATTTTAAAATATAGTTTTGTCTTCTTGGGTAAATTGTATTTTTAGATGAAATACACAATTCTTATATATAACTACCATTTTTTCTCTACTAAAGAAATATTACTTTTAATTCGATGTGATAAACCCCTGTTATATTCAAGATGAACTCGAGAACAGAAGTAAGTCGCTCAAGATTGGAATCTATATTCATTATTATTTAATTATTATTTTATATTACAAAACTAGTCAATTCCTATTTAGTTCAACGAAGATAAATTTGATTTTAGTTATTAAATAGTTACAATTTATATAAATATGTATATACATATGATAGAATTACAATATTAAGGGAAAAAAATAGAAAGCGCAAAATTTTCCTTTCAAGTTTCCATTCTATATATGGCGTTGGACTTTTTTCTTTTGTTTATTATTTCTTGATTAATTAAATTTTATTATTCTAATGTAAGTATAATAAAACAAAATTACATTCTCAGAAATTAGGCCACCCCATGTGGGACTTGTACCCATGAACTTTGAATTAGAAGTCATATGCTATCCATTGTTCTACAGGGCCACGAAAAACAATTTTACTTTATATATATATTTTTGGACTATTATGTTTGTTCGTTACTATTTATTCATCTTTTAGTTTAATTAATGAATTAATGTTTGAAAAAATGCATTAACATCAAGTGTCATCCACTACAAGTTTATAAAAGGCATTTGGAATTAAATGGATGAATAGAAAGCATTCCCACAGATGAACAATCGTTTGCAGGATTTAGTAGAATGTACGACATAGTAAGTTTAATCAGTTTCGAACAAGGGGCACAAGATGACGAGCGCATCATCTTGCCCGGAATGCCTGTTTAAAATGATTTGTTTCCATTGCTACGAAGAAAGTCGATTAGTTGATATCTATTCGTGTACTAGGATATATTTAAACTAAAGTTACGAAAATATATTATAGAGAAACGATATATTTTCCCTGTATCTGTAGCAGAGCTTATTTACACATGCATAAAAGTTATAACGAGACAGTTGTAAACAGGCAAAGCCTCACAACTAACAGAAAAATGGCTATTTCAGCGTCTGTATACTATTTCTTAACGAACGGCTGATAAGAGAGACAGCAGTGTCCGGTTGAAGCTGCTACTTAGAGGAAAACGGAAAAATTAAGACATTGGCCTTCTAGTCCCGGTCTTCTCTATCTAAAGGCCCTAGTACGAAAAAAAACGGCGCTATTTATATTGCTTTTTTCAAGTAAAAAAAGTAAAAAAAAAAGTATATGAATAATTTAAACATAGAAAGCAATAAATTTTATTACCTTCTCTTTTTTGGCATTGTTTGTGCTTAAACTCACCACTGGGTTTACATATTTTTTTATCCCTAATTTCAAATTTATAATTTATGCAATCCTTTTTGTACGTCTCCTAATACTTAATGACGTAAAAAAGAATGAAAAACATAAATTTACTCTACAAAAAAAGGAACTTGCGAACTTAACATTAATCGTATACGATATGAATCATCTTACAGATTATCGTGTTAAATTCGTATTAGTAATTTAAATCCTTAAAAAAATGGATCGGGTATGAATGGAAATAAATTATCAAATAGCTCTATCTTTTATGAAAATTTTATTTAATTAAAACAAGGAGTAATGCCCTTTTGTAATGAAAAATAATTATTTTTTTCAATTTGGGGTACGATGGAGACAATAGACTTTTGATAACTAAAACATGACACACATACTTGTGATTTCAATGTATTTAAAAATCGTTGAGAAATAGCTTCCATAACAGTAAGGCTGTTAGTTGTCGAAACAGTTCAATTTGTGTTCATTTCGTGCTTGAGATCATCATTCAAATTCAAAAAAGTTGTGAATGGCTTCAATTCTGTCAAAATGAAGTTTATGTTAATAGTTCCACTCAAAATGATGAGAAGCGAGTGAAAGGTTTTTTTAAAAGAGCACAACGAACTCCGGCATATGGTAAAGGTAGAAAATTATTAAAAAAAAGTAATAATTATTCTTGTTCAATTTGGAGTGTAGCAGATACAATAGACATATGATAACTAAAACATAAAAAGTACAGTTGTGATTTTAAAGTATTTAAAAACCGTTTAAAAACATCGCCAATAAAAGTACGAATGTTAGTTGTCGATCCATTTTTGATTTGTGTTCTTTTCGTTCTTTTCATCATTCAAAAAGCTATAGGTGGCTCAGGATCTGAAGTTTACGTTAATGTTACCATTCAAAATCGTGAGAAGGGATTTATAGTTTTTTTAAAAAGAGCAGAATCTGTTTCGGTATTTGGTAAAAGTACAAAATGCAGAAAATCTCTAATTTTTGCACCTTTTGAATCGGAGAAATGCATAAGACTAACGAAATCACTGTTTGTCGATTTTCAAGTAAGCCTACTGCCCCACATATGTCCCTGATATCTTGATTAGCAAAACCTAGTCCCCTTGTTTGACGAAAAAAGAATGACGAGCTTTGTCAGATACTTAACAGCAAGTATACACAGTTGCGACAAAATATTCAATCATAATTTTCATCTCCGTCCCTTCCTTACAATTATAATGAATTTAATCCATTACTACTACATTTTGACGCTAAAATTGCAATACGACTTTAATCTATTAATTGCCTTCAACCTATATAAACGTCTCGCTCAGCCAAAGCATTCATATCCCCTGCCGTATAAATACTTCTTTCCGAAGTACAGTCTTTTCTATCCCCTGCAATCAATAAAATTACTCCGAATGGCCTAAATGCAATAAAAAGACATTGACTTTGTTTTCAAAGGAATTATTTATTTTAGATGGGTTTTTAATCCTTTTCTCCCCTCCCCCATACATCTGATATGCGCACATAAGAGGAAACAAGCCCTTGGGTTCACTGATAATTAGTTACGTTGTTCTTAGTATTGTTAAATTAATTATAAAATGCATTGTGCAGTACATTGAAATGTATATTATATAAATATAAATGTGTATTTTATTTTTTCTTATGACAAAATATATATTGTTTGTTTAACTTCAGTAAATTAATAATTTTGTTAAATAATCTTTTGTTTTCGACTCTTCAATATGCTTGCGCCCCCCACTCCTTATTATTTGAATGGTAGGAAGGGGGGGTGTAGTGATAAATAAGATTGAATATTGAGTCTCAAATATTGTGAAAGTTTGAGAAACACTGGTTTATTGATATAAGTAAAAAAATAATACAGTAGTTTCTGAAGCTAAAACTTTATTGGATTCAATATATGAAACACCATTTATTTTATGTGTAAAACTATGGATTAGAATATTGTCCAAAATTAACATCGGGAACAAACTACTTCAAACAAAACCAATTGCTCTTGACTCGGCTTTTAATTTAGTCAATAAAATTAAAACTGAAATCCAAAATTTAAAAGCAATATTTAGCATATTTTTAGACGAAAAAGAAAAACGCTTGCACGTGGTTTGAATATATATATTTAATAAAGTTTTCCTGAAAATCGAGTTCGAAAAGGAAAAAGATTATTCCTCGAAATAGCAGATCAAATTACAAAAAAACAGGCAGAGGAATTTAGATGTTGCTGTTTTAACACTATAATTGTGATACTGTTATTAAGCAATTAGAAGATAGATATAAAAGTATACAAATATTTATCCTGATATAAAATTAATCCCAGATTTACAAAAAAAAAATACTTAGAACAATAATTAGAAAAATGTTTCAAGACATTTGTAATGTTTCACAACAAAGATATAGATGGAAACCTAATGGAGGAAAAATACTTTTTATTACTTTTACTTTATTTACTAATTTTTTTTCATGTTTTATAAATTTTAATTTTTATAAGGAATTTTTTCAGCATTTTTTAATTTATTTTTCGCAAAAACGCATTGATTATTTGGGATGCGGTTTGGATGTAAATATACAAGCGAACTCTTTTTTTTTATAGCATTACAAAATAGAGAAATCCAACTATGCTGGAAATATTTTTAATGGAGTGCAAGAGCTTTTAAAGAAAAGTGGCCAATAGATACCCCTTTGAAATGATGGAAAAATTCACCTTGGAAGGTCGGGGCACAGTTCGGTGGGGGGACAACACACCCACTTACAAAACAGGCTTGGTCATTTAAATTCTTTCAAATGCTGTATCTAGGCGCTTGTTCAATTCTCACAGAAGATAAAGTTAACATAACTTTCCAGTGAATTCAGTAGATAGGGGGTGTTTCCACCGAAAAAGGAACAAATCCTGTACAATTGATTTCCATCCGTGCATGTCGATTTCTGCTTATTTCAGGTAAGATTAAAATACTTTTGGATAAATTGAAAAAATGAATCAATTATGAATGAATGAAAATGAATAAATTAGCAATTGGGAGGGTGACAAAGGACTTTTGACGCTTAAGGCTGTATCACACGTACGTTTTCCTTGAAATTTTTTCGACCAATTTTTGTTGCAATCTGAGGAAAAAGGGTTGCCATAAACAAATCGACAAGCTCTGACGTCAGCTGCGCTCTGTCTCCACATTAAAAAATTACTCGCCGATTTTTCTGCTTCGGAAATCGAACATCTAAATTTATTTCTATGATTTTGTTCGGCTTTTTTTGATGGGTGTAAACAGAAATGGAGCACCATCCTATTCAAAATATTATACACCATTAACATATTATACGGCATATCTGATGTGTTAGAGGAAGCCGCCATCTTGTTTATGACGTAGGGCGCCGAAGAACATTATTGGCTGAATTTCAAGCAATTTTTTTTTTTTGGAACAACTTTTTCAGCTCACTCGCAAAAAGTTTTCTTAAGACGTTGCTATGGCAACTGAGTAAAAATTGCTTGAAAAGTGCATTTGTGATACGGTTTTTACGGTCCCATGTTTTATCGCATGGGCTTTGAACCTTTTTTGCCCATGAATGCATGTATGATCTTTTGATGTTATATAAATAAAAAACCGATATATATATATATAAATTTATAAAATCCATTACTCTCTATCATTGAAAATCCTCTGGACAATCTTTCGACTAAAGGCCAAGCCTTCTTGTAGTTTTTAAGTGTGACTTAAGTTTATAAGTGTGACACTTATATATAGCCAATTAAACAGACTAAGGAATGTTGTCATTTACATGCAAACAACATTTCGGATAGATTTTTCCCATTCAAAAAGTTAGCTGCCTTTTACAAAAAGATCATTCTGACGAATCACTTTGAATGGGGATTTTTTAGAAGTCTTTATGATTCTACATCACTGTTGTTTTCTCATTAATTTTTTCAAAAACCATACCATCATTTAAAGTTTTCTAATCGTGGGAACTAAGGTGCATATTTTTACAAGGAATTTTACCCGTTTAAAGCCCGTGACAAACGGTTTTAGAAACATAAAAGGGAGGCTACTGATAAGATTTACGATTTTTGCTTAAAAACGTAAGGGCCCCGTATCATTGATACGGTGGTAGCTACGCCCCTCTAATGCAGCCACATGCTTTTTTCTGAATATTAAAAAAAATATTTTGTTAAAAAATGATTTTTTTAATCAACGAAGCACTAAAGAATATAAATTTGATATCACGGTATTTAAAGAAAAAAAATAAAATTTATACCTTTGCATGTCGATTTTCTATTCATATACAATTTCTGAAAACTCTATAGATTGTTTTAACAATTGAAGTAAGGATGTGAATTTTTTTAAGAATGTTCTGAAATAAATATTTTGTAGAACTGTATATGAGTGTAAGGAATTAATTTTAAGATGAGTAGTAATTTCTTTTTTTTAATTATTGTCTAAATTAAAACATTTTGAGAAATTTCTCTGTTAAAAAAAAAGAAAAATTACGTAGTTACACATAAATAAAGCTCCTGCATATTTTAGTGTAGCATTTTATGAGGCAGTTGGAAAAAGATATCTGTAAGGAAATATGAATATTTATAGAAGCCATTGGAACGAAAAATTTAAATTCTATAAATATTTCACATTAAATTAATTTTTTTATGTTATGGTCATGTATGGATTATACAGTATTAGCTTACATGTATAACATGTAAAGCAAAGTAATTTTTAAAAATCTCTTAGATGATACAAAAAAACAGCAGCATGGCTAATTTTCATTCTATTTGTGGTAAATCAACAAGTTACTTGAAATTATTGATTCTGAAAGTAGTTAATTCTCCTGTCTTGTTATGAATGACATTTTTCCAAGTAGACAAGAAACAAATTTTCGTAGAATTTTTGAAAAGTTCATGACAAAGCAATTTTTTTTGTTTACTTTTTTCTACTACTTTTATAAAGAAGTAATATATATAAAAATGAAGTCAATTCCTTTTTAGATAAAAAAAAAGGATTACTTTAGTTACTTTTTGTAAAATAATTACAATTAATATAAATATGTATATACACATGACAAAATCACAATAGTAAGTAACAAAATAGAAAGCCATTGCCCTTGCAATTTTCCTTCCTATGTTGGGTGTACTACAAGACTTTGTTTGTTTGTAACTTTTTATTCATGCATTAAATTTTATTCTAATAAAATAGTATAGGGAAAAAGAAAACACATTCCCAGAAATTAGGCCACTCCAGAAGGGAATCGAACCCACGAGCGTCACATTAGAAGTCCAACGCACTACAGGGACATAACCAACGCTTTTCCTTTCCCTGCATTTGTTGTTAAACTGTTATTTTGTACTTACTATTTATTTATTTTTTGAATTGATTAATGATATAATATTTGAAAAAACTGTTTTATCATCAAGTATCATACACTACAATTTTAAATTAATGTATTTTAACTTCAAAGGATGAATAAAAAGTATATTCTATTAACGAAAGAAAATTTGAACTGTATTTATTAATTATATAAATAAATGTATACAGAAACAGATTGAACTAAAAAAATGGTAAGAATTGTAAAATAATAGAAATTTTATTTTACAGAAACAATTTCTTTTCAAAAATATAGATTGCAAATACATAATTTCAACGCAATATTGAATTATGAGCACTTCTAGCTTCAACTTATAAAATAAAATTTCCTCTCGGCATCTAGAAATAATTTACATACTGCTTATACGGTCCGCTGAGCAACATTGCAATCAAGGACACACCTGCGTTACAAAATATAGACTCGTCCCGGCGCATGCGCAGTTCAAATTTTTATACGATGCCATCTTGTATTTAACACGACATTCATTTCGCCACGTGGGAGATACGAACAGAACGTTGAAAAGAGCAAAATTTGTTAAGATAGTCCGTTTGTAAGACTTTGTGCTTGAAGTTCACATTCTTTCATTCATTGTATTGTTGTGTGGTGTCTGTGGCAGCGTATAAAAATCCTATTTTTACCAAAAGAATATAACTGTAAGTATTATTTACTACTAAATAAATAAGATTTTTTTTGAATTTCATTTATTCAATTTTTTGAAATTTTACTTACTTCATGAGCTTGTGTTAATTTTCCTATTTTAAATGCCTTAAATAATTTTTTAAACTATTGGCTTTTCAATGCGAACATGTATAAAAACAGATAATGGGTCTTACTTACAACATGTATTTAGTTCGAAAGCTGCTTTGTTAATTTTGAAGTTTCTTACAATATTTGAAAAAGAAAAATGCATAAAGTCAGAGAGATCCATGTTCAGAAAATTATATTCTTCTTTTTATTTATCTATTTATTTTTTTGTTATTCGGCAATGTAAAACCAACTCTTTTGTTAAACGATCTTTTTCACACGGTTTTGTAATAACACGGTAATAAACTTAACGATTTTTTTTCCGGTAATGAAAACGTCGAAGGTAAAATTCAGTTATTAACAGCTGATTTAATTAGCAAGGGCTTAAAATTTGGTATAAATAAGGAGTATTTTCTTACTCATGATCCTGACATAGAACTTGCAGAATAATTTCAACATTATCATAAATTTTGTGTAGCAGGACATCTAAGACTCTTTTTTAGCAAATTGAGAAACCGAAAAAAAAACAGTAGCTAATAAAAGTTTTTCTTGCAACAAATAAACCAACGTAGGATGATAATAAAGAACGAAATTCTACATTGTAATCAAAACCAAAATTAATGTTTACCCTAGAAATATCTAAATCAGCTTCTAATGATAGCATTGTTGATCTAATAAATCTATCTTGTTCGTAATAAACGTACACACTTTTTATCAAGCAGCGATGAGTATTTGTTAGTTAGTAGTTTTATTCCTAATTTCATTTTGAATTTTTATATGTTGTGAGTACTTAAAAACTGTGCAAATTTTATCTGTACACCAATTTTAATTAGTTTTGTAATAAAAACGATTTTTTTATAAATATCTAAAATTTTTATGTAATAAATAATTCTATGTAAATATTATAAAATGTGTTTAATGGGAAAATATGAAGAGCTCTTTTTCATCTATCTTGAATTTACAATGTTAAGGAACATACCCTCAAATTTCTATAATTTTCATGTATTTTTTGCACGTTTTTCTAAAAAACATATCTAACGTTTAAAGAAAGATTTGGGTGTACATAGAATTTTTAGAGAAGCTCTTAAAATTTAAAATTAAACTTGAAAATAATGAACAATTTCAAGCAAACGTGTGTTTTTTTTAAAAAACAAAAAAAAAAAAATGCAGGAAATAATATCGGAAAAAAAATGAATTCAATTCTTACTTAGGTTAACGAGAAAATTTTTGTTTTAGTTACTTTTTAATAAAAAAGTACAATTAGTATAAATATGTATAAACATATAAAACAGACTCACAATAGCAATTGGTAAAATATAAAGCGGTTTTTCTTGCATTATATGTTCTTATATACATTGCATATATATAGGGTGTTGGACTATTTTTATGTTCGGTTGTTAATATTTATTAAATAATTAAATTTAATTATTGTAATAAAATTGTACAGAAAAAAACAAAAAAGCATTCAAGAAATCAGGCCAGTCCAAGTAGGATTCGAACCCTCGACTTTTGGATTAGATGTTGAACGCGTTATCCACTGCGCTGCAGAGACACCACGAACAGCTTTCCTTTATATGTATGCTGTTTGTGTACTGTTTTTGTTTGTACCTATTTATTTATCTTCTTAATTTAATTAATGACTTAATATTTGAAAAACTGTATTAACATCGTATGTCATCCATTACAAGTTTTAAAAAATGTATCTAAGCCTGTTTAAAAGGAAGGAAGTCGATTAATTGACATTCATTCGTGAAAATAGGTAGTACAGTGGGTGATCGGTTAACGAACACTTTCAAGGAAGATTTTTTTTTTGTTTGCACGAACATATATTCGGAGGTGATCAGGGAGACACCCTTAAATTATGGATGAAATTTTGACAACTGATAGAGATCTGGAATTGGAGGTGAAGGAGGATGACATAGAAGAGCTCATAATGGGATATGAAGATGAACTGACGATAGAACTCCCAAAAATTTTGAATGAAAAACACCAAGAAACACAATGATATTTGTCTCCTTCTGAACAAGAGGAAGACGTAAGAGTACCAATTCCGACATCTGCCGTTAAAGATCTTTTTAAAAAGTGGGATGATGTCAGAGCAATGGTCTTAGAATGACATCCAAACCAATCTAATGTCAGTAGGTTGAGATCTTTACAACGACAATGCTATTAATTACTTCCGGAAAATCCTGAAAAAGAGAGAAAAGCAATCGACATTGGACATGTTCGTCAACGCCCATAAGCAAAAAAAAAAAAAAAATGAAATGGACTGATTAATATGCAAGACTATATGTATGTATTATTTTTTAAAGACTTATTAAGAATTTATACATTTTTTAAAAATTAAATTTCAGGGTCTCTAGAACGAATTAATTGATTTCACATAGAAGTCTATGGTGAATCGATGATCGGTTAACGAACAATTCGGAAAGCGAACATAGTCTTGCAGCGGATTATGTTCGTTAACCGATCACCCACTGTGTATTTAAACTATATTACTCATAAATATTAAACAGAAATGGCACATATTCCCTGTATATGTAGGAGAGCTTATATTTACACACATGCATAATAGTTATAACGTGACAGCAGTAAACAGGCAAAGCTTCAAAACTAACATAAAAATAGCGTCCGGTTGACGCTGCTACTTAGGGGAAAACGGCAAATTTAAGACTTTTATCATCTTGGTCCGGTCTTTCCTATCCAAAAGGCCTGGTAGGAAAAAAAATGCCTGCCCTATCTGGATTGGATATTATCCAGTAAAAAAGTAACAATACATTAATATTTTATATAAATATATAAAGAGGTACAATATTGTTACAAATCTATACGGAACTTTATCACTAACCTTCTGAGTCGTCCTTTTAGGGAAATTTAATTCCCTACCTATTTCCAATCAACTCCAAAAAGCGGACAGGATTCCTTATTATATGCAGATTAGATAAAGTATTTAAGTCAAACGAAATAGTAAAGTTGGAGCAGTAGGAGATAGAGATTGAAGCAGAAAGTTATAGTGAAGTTAAATTGAAGATTTCTTGTTGGATAATTTAATCTTAAGAAGAGTTGAGATTCCAGTGGTAAATATTAATTTATTATTAAAGTCTCATTAAAGTATTAGGAGTGAGATTAAAGTTAAATGTTCAAGAGGAACATTGTTAAATATAAATCTGGGATCTCTTATCGTGGTAATGTCTGCGTGATCGTTATTTAATTGTTAATTAATTGGATCATTAATTAATTAATTTAATTTAAAAATAATACCTTTAAAACCTCATAATACTAGTTAGTTATATTTGTTAATAAGTCTTTGATTCTATTTGGATAAGATAACCAAATAAAGAAAGTTGTTTATAAAAATGACTACTGGTTCTTACATGACTCCTATTTATTCTCGTTCTCAAAGTGAGGTCCAAGGGGACCTTCACACAATTTTTTACTATCTTCTCTTTTTTGCATTGTTTGTTCTAAAACTCACCACTGGATTTATTTATTTATTTTATCCCTAAATTCCGATTTATAATTTATACAATACATTTCGTATGTGCCTTAGTACTTAATGATTTTAAATCTAAGTAGAAATGTAATGCTACGCTTCGGAAAAAGGAACGGAGTATTATATTTGTCGCACATGGTGTGTAACATCTAACATGTTTTTGTGGTAAATTCGCAATACTTACATCAATCTTAAAATCTTATTTGGGCATGATTGGAAAATTTTTGTGAATAATTATATTTTTAATAAAAATTTTATTTAATTAAAAAAAGGAGTAATGCCATTTTTTTTATCAAAAATAACTATTCTTGTTCAATTTGGTGTATAGTGGAAACAATAGACTTATAACAACTAAAATAGAACACATACTTTTGCCATTTCAAAGTACTTAAAAACTGTTGAAAACTGATTTCATAACAGTACGACTGTTAGTCGTCGAAACATTTCGATTTGTGTTCATTTCGTACTTGAGTTCATCCTTCAAAAAAGATATGAGCTGATCAGCCTCTGGCAAACTGAAGTTTACCTTAATATCGAAACTCAAAATCATGAAAAGTGAATGTTAGTTTCTTAAAAGAGCAAAACCTCCTTCCGTATACGAAAAAAGTACAAAATGCAGGAAACCTTTAAATTTTGAACCATTTGATTCGAAGAAATGTATAACGACCACGGAATTAACTTTTTGTCGATTTGCATATTAGCATTGTGCCACACATATGTCCCGAATATCTTGATTAAAAATACCAATCCACTTATTTGACGATAAAAGAATGATGAGCTTTATCAGTCGCTTAACAGTAAATGTAATTTATGATGTAGTTTACGCTTATAAATATAACCTCAAATTTCACACATAGCACTGTATAACTGAATATAAGAGCCAAATAAATGCGTTATCCTTCTCTATTTCCCTTTCTCTTTCAAAGTCATGACTCCGCTACCAAGCACACTTATTGATCAAGTCAGATATGGCGCCCTTCCATGTTTCCTTTAACACAGTGCTTCTCAAACTTTCTATACTTGCAATCCAATTTTCAATCATAATTTTCCTCGAGCCCCTCTATATAATAACAATGTATTGAATTAAATAATAACATACTTTGAGGTAAAACTACAATGCTACTCTAACTATAAACTATACAAATTATCAAGATAAATGTTAAATGTTGCATATAATTTTATGACATGCCCATAGAATCACTGGTAATTATTAGACTTGTTCTTAACTTAGTGCTGTTAAATTAATTACGAAAAACATTGTGCACTACTGATACATTTACAAGTGTATTATATCGATGTAAATGTGTTTATTTTTATTATGGCAGAACGCATTTTTTTCCTTACTTTCAGTATAAATTAATAATTTTTTTTTAAAAAAATCTTTTATTTTCGACTTTTGATAAGCTCGTGCCCCCTTGTAAGCTTTTCACGCCCTCCCTTAGGGGGTGCGCCTCACAGTTTGAGAAACAATGCTTTTACACATTTCAGCCACTTTTCACGAAATCACTCCCACAAAAAATAACTAGCAAGTGAGAGGAAACATGTTACACATCAAAAGTCATTGGAGAATCTCTGGCTATTTATTTGGGAGACTCGAACTCACCCACCAGAGGGCTTAGAGCTACAAAATGGTCCACTGAGTAGACAGGAAATAATAGAAAAAAAATATGCGTGGAAAATATAATCTAATATTATTACTGTGACTTTAAAAAACACCTGCAAAACAGCAGAGGAAGGGGGAAGACAAAATTACATCAATCTTGCAGATACGGTCAAGATATTGCGAAATATTAAAACAGGAAACTCTAGCTTACTATGCATCATTGTTATTAAAAGAGAACTTATCTACGGAAGAATTGCCTGTCTTGTGGATTTTTTAAGATATAATAATATAACTACGGTAAGATTTTCCATACAACTTTCACGTAAAAGTAAAGAAAAATGAAAAAAATATAAACTTTTCAATAAATATATTTTTTGCAACACTAAACAAACAACAGAAAGCGTTTAGGGGTTTTCCATACAAATTCAAAATTACATTCAATTGTAGATTGCCATGATCATGGTTATATATATATTGCAACCTTTTATATTTATGTCTGAAATTTGGGAGAAATTATGGCGTTCGGCTTGCTTGGTGGACAGGATCTGCGTGCCCGCTGAGTTTAAGGGCCGAGGAGTACGGCAACGCCTACCCGAATAGCAGCTATGCCGATCTTACCGAAATGGATGTTCAACAAATAAATCAATTGCGTAACTTTCAGCCGAGAAGCACTATCACTTAATAAAACTGTGGATATTTTTTACTTATGCGTAACGCTTTTTTGTTTTTCAAGTATATTCAAATGAAATTTAAAGAAATTATGATAAGTGCTTTCTTTCTTCAGAGAATTTTGAAACTGCAATTTATATATATATATATATATATATATATATATTAATATATATAAATTATAATCACTATGTATATTATTTGAAAATATGGTTGTATTAACGTATTATTTTTCCTCATTTTATTTGCAGATTTTGTTTCCTTATTGAAAGGAAGAAGTTTTCTTAGAACAGCTGCCCTATTCCTCAGCATGATTTTCTATAATTCAACCGTGCCAACCCTACAGCAAATGAGTCTTGTCGTGATTGCCGTTAAAATTAGCACTGATCTCGAAGTAAAAGCTTTAATGAAAAAATATGGACATGCCTCGTTTCTAATTCCCAGCAAAGAGAGATGCACATATTTTTAAATAAAAAAATACCTCACTATACACCTCCTCGAAAGATGTATGGATTGTTAATCAATGAATCTGAGTACAAATCACTGTCGAATGTTTCACGTTCTATTTACTTCTCTGACATCTCCAATTTTATTCCTTGCCTTCATTTCAAGGAACATCGATTCACAAAAAATAACCTGCCTTGCTCTTGATGTGGGAAGAACTCATTTCAAAGAAGATATCCAGCTTACCACTTCCAAACAGTATGAAATCCAAACTAATGCCTTTAATGCGTTGTATTTGCTTGGAAATAGATCTGTGGCACAATGAGCATGAAGGTATTTTTAAGTTTCAGTGTATCGACTTTCAAAGATACTTTTTGTTGGAATTCACAGGGGAAAATCTACAGGGTGAAAACCGCTAAGTCATTGGTTAACGACGAAAGTCTATGCATTACTAAGTGTTACCAATTAGCTCGTTGGTACTTTTTTCTTAAGCGATGTAATCTCTCTCTGGGAAAAAACTTCCTTGTTTCTTAAATACCGAGTACAATGTGTCCCTGATGACGATGATCAAAAACTTTGGTTTCAGTATATAACAACAAAAACTGATGAAAATATCAATCAAATTTGTACTATTTCATGGAAAAATCATTTGAACTTCAAAGCTCGTTTTCATTCTTGACGCAAAATGAGAAGATTGGTTTGAATTTCACATAAATGGTAAGAGAATACATTATGATGATGTATGTCTATGTTTTTTTGCTATTAGAAAAGAATGAGCAAGAAATAATTTTGAGACAATATGCTTCTGAAATTCTCCAGTATTACTTGGTTTGGCCTTTGCAAAGTGAGTTCCTAGATGTTTGGAAAAGTGTTTGTCAATATATGTCAATAGAACACTACACTGATATATTGAGGTTTATTACATATGAAAGAATAATGATTGGGTGGAAAGACTTTGACTATGTGGGGCTATTAAAACAGTTTTGGAAGCAAATTCCCAATAATTTTATACAACATTTAGAGGATGAGGAGATATACCAAAACATATTACCTGTCATTAGTTATGATCTATACAACAGTTTTCCAAATGAAATGATTCTTGAGAACTACAAAGAAGATAATTTAAATTTTCATCATGTAAGAATTAACTACGGCATATATCTAAAATGACTAGCCGTTGTGATAGATGGTATTTTAATAACGGTATTATATAGGTGAGAGGAGAGAGAGATTTGATTCCATTCTACCGTTTTATACTTTTGTGTTAAAGCTAGAATAAAGATATTTACTGAGAAATTATGCTTCAAGAAAAATAGCTACTAAATATCTAATTTTTCAAGCATGCAATAAAATGAGAGAAGATTTAATTTTTATGAAACATCAACAATAAGCTCACTCTCATCTGATTTAAGATACGACTTTTTCTTTTCTTCAATTAAGTATTTTTAAAATATAAATAAAATTTATCATACTGAATTAAGACTCTCAGAATTTTGTATTTATTTATTATTTTTTTATTTTCAAATTGAATTTTCAAAAAAAATTATAAATTGCATTTTCTCAAAAAGAGTATCTGATTCCACACAAAAACCGTTGCAGTTAATATGACTCTATCCATACATTTTTCGATGTTAATTAATGTAAAGTTTGAGCATTTGGCTCGGAGCCAAATGCAGTAAAACAAAAATCATATCGCCATCTGGCGTCAACAGAAATCATTGCTGTAAAAAATTTTACTTCTAACATTTGAGAGTTTACTTTCAATACATGCATTCTAATAGAAGAATTTTCCCACTGACGTTCAATAAAGCGATTCAGGAATCCAAAGGAATTTTACTAAGTCAGTCACAAATTCAATTTTTCCTTTAGGCGCCCTTGGATGGTTTCCGGATAAGCTGGACTTAACCACATTTTCTGGTTATAAATTCGATCCTCCAGTGCCAGGGTAGCCTGTACATCTTTTGCGCTCGATGCCCGAAATTGGCTTAAATAAGCTCTGCAGAGAAAACACTTTTTATTTTTTGTAATTCCTTTAATATATCCTATATGATCATCATAGTTTTTTTTTTTTTTTATTGTTTTTTAATATCCTATAATAGTAAATTAATGTAAAGTTCTAAGCGATATTCCTTTTTGTGTCACTGTGGATATATCCCAATTTCTAGAATATCTCAAACTTTCTAGAATCATTTTAAATTCGCTTTTTGGCTATTAAGTTACTTCAATCATATTGTAACCTTCGAAACAATAACCATTCAAATTTGAGCTTTGTGTGGCCAGCCACTTATGAGATTCATGAGAAAATCAAAGTTTTTTACAAAAAAAATATCATAGAAAATATCCATTTTCATTGCTAGTTTAATGGCTCCAATGTCTTCTGACCTCGGATCATTTTGCAGAAACATTAAAGCTCCTCGCTCCATTAATGAGACTAGCACTGCACTCTTAACACCACCCTTGACATCAGTTAATGATCATTCTATCATTCCATTATCCTAATTCTGTTGCTTACTTTATTTCACATTTTTCCATTGGATTTTCTTTCTGTTTCAACATTTGAACGATTTCTTTAATATAAAAGTACGCCGTAGACCATTTTTTGCCAAACTGTTGGGCACGCCCCGCAGGGGAGCGTGATAACCTTGCGAGGGGGGCACGAGCCTATTGAAAAGTTGAAAACAAAAGCTTACTTAAACAAAAATATTAATTTACTGAAAATAAACAAAAAAAAAATTGCATTTTTACATAATAAAATATACAGTACACATTTACACTTGTATAATAGACTTATAAATGTATCAGTTCTGCACAATAGATTTTATAATTAATTTAATAATACACTAAGTTAACAGCATTTGTATTAATTATACCCCATGTGCTTGTCAAATAGAAACTTTTTTGCAAAAACCAACACTTAACTCGATAATTTGTATGGTTTAATATTAATTCCCAAACTACCGATTAACAGTAATTGGATTCGTTACCCAATGCCACCCTTTTCCACGTAGGTGCCCGTTTGGGATGTATTGGGGGAAGAAAACGAATAAACATGAAAAAACCCATCTCTGAAATAAGTAAAACTTTCACACACTGTCAAGGTCATTTTATTGCATTCCAAACCCTTCGGAAAAATTTTCTGGATAACAATATACGGAGAAGATCGTAGTTTGGAAAGATATATATGTATATATATTTACGTCCGAGGCATTTAACGCTTTGACCGAGTGAGACGTTAATAAACGCTGGTGGCACTTAAAAGGTTAAAGTCGTATTGCAGCGTAAAAGTATTATATTATTAAATTAAATGCGTTGTTATGTATAGGGGGGCACGATGAAAATTATGATTGAATATTGTGTCACAATTATTTAAAGTTTGAGAAGCACTGCCGTAGAGTAATCACTGAATGAAGCATCGAAGTCTGCATTCTATACCATAGGTTCCTAACTTTGCCTCATTGAACCTTTGTTATGAGCTTCGGTTCGGATTTTCCCAGCGTATGTTATATTGAATTTTACGGCACATTTATCAACTAAATTCTTTTTTGTACCACATTATGATTTGCAATAAAAAATTGTTTCATTTAACATTTTTTTTTAAATACTTAATTTAAAATTAAGGGATATACACAAATACATCACGCAACTTTGGGAACCTTAATGCGTTAGAATTAATTTATTTAATTGACACTTTTAAGCACCGTCAGTCCAAAAATGTCTAAAATATTCTAATAATACGAAAAGGCTGAATGACTTTTTAACGCAATTTTAACTCTTCAAAATGTAAAGAACCAGAGAACAGAAATGTTTTACAACCCAAAATATTTATTTTTAAAGATTATTAAAATTTATTTCCCTTTTTTACTCATAAACTTAATTTGATGATATTAAAAAAGAAACAGTTTTCCTTTTCATTAATTAACAGATTTTCATTATAGGTTAAGCATTTTGATTGATTGTTTTTTAAAGCACTGCATCCTGGTGTCGGAAATGCCGCATTTTTGATCATTGAGTCTTGTTGGGCCTCTTGATCGTCATCTTAAAGAGTCTGACAAAGGTTCAAACAGATTATGGAACTTCTTCATCTGGAAATTCATTTGTTACTACATCACTGATTTCAGATTAGTAGGTTTTGAAGTAAATCCAAAGCCTTTTGAAGACTGAGCTTCTTTTTTGCAAAATTTCGAAGAAAAGGAAATAATAGTAATATTAACACCATGAAAAACTTCTATATATATTTTTGTTAAATCTAACTTACACATAAAGTATTAAAATGTTGCAAATTTTTTCAAATAAGAATAGATATTTCACTTAAGGTATCCGACTACTTGCGACAACTTTTTTTTGAAAAATGGAAATATGAGGATTTTTTTGTGATTTTTAGATTTATTTAGTATATTTTAAGGAAAAAATCTTAAAAATGAAAGCAGAAAAAAAATTTAATATTATTAAAATGGGAAAAAACTGGTAAAAATGTACAAAAAATTACATAAACGGGGCCCGCTCTGTACAAAATTTTTATGAGAAAATTCTTAATTTTTCAATTTTGATGTGTTACTTTATTATTCGTATTTGAAATGACCTTCAGGATAAGAGATATTTCAATTTTTACAAAACCTAGAGCACTTTATCTTAGTGATTATACGAAATTGCTTAAAAAGAAAGTGATTATATCCACATAAAGGACTGTAAATTTTAAAATAAAGCAGCGATTGATAAATCTGAAGATCAAAACACTTCTACTGTTATACATAACATACACAAAAATTTCAGCAAATTATTTTCAAAACTTTTTGAGCAATCGCTGTCCCTGTTTGAACTTTTCGCAAAAACACATTTCGAGTAAAACGCATTTTAAAGTTTGTCATCTTGTGTAAAGTTATGACATCTGCTTTTACTAAAACACTTGTAATTTTTTGTTCTAGTGATTGGAAAATAAAACACTTGGTATTTTTATTAAGCTTATATGATGGCCTATAAAAATAAAATCACAAAAAAATTTGTTAATTTTTGAAAAAATCATGATTTTAGGGTAGTCGGATACCTTAATGGGTGGCAAAAAAAAAAGAGCAAGTTCAGATTTAAAGTTCCAAATTCTTTGAAAACGTTAAAATAAATTAATAAAAAAGCTAAAATTTCAAGAAATACCAGAAAAAGCATAAGACTATTGCATTTAGTGATGTTCAACATCACGAAAAAATAAAAAAACGTCGCACGGACGAAAAAAATTTACAAACTAAAAGTTCATATTCTAACATCCAGTGCACTTTCGGTACATATAAGTGCCAAAAAGTTATTCAACTCTAAAATCAATTATATTCACGGTTCATTTAAATTAATAGTCAAATAGTTTTCAAAAATCTTCATTAACATGCGAAATATTAGACACCTTTTGACTTTAATTTTTTTTCAAAAAAAAAATGTCGATCTTTGCAATATGATAAAAAAATCAACTGAAAACGCAATTTCTGCTTTAAAACTCTTCGCCTTCAACGCTAAATTAATTGTCACAGAACCCGTGCTGCCATATGTCCTGGAAAACTGGAATTAAAAGACTTTTCTGCTAAGTTTTTTAGAGTATTATAAAAAAATGTTTATTCGATTTAATTTTTAAGTGAGTGGTACTTATAGGTACCCTCGGTAAACCAAAGATTAAATGTCCTTTTGAAAGGTGTTAAACAGCTACTTATTTTACAGATTCATATTTCTAACTGTAACTAAGTATACTGTTTAAAACTTAAAAAACTCATGTTAATTCAATTAAAATTTAATTAATACATACCACAACAGCAGGCATACAACAACGGTAGCAACACGAATGAAAACATAAAGGTATTACCTGATATACTTCACACGGTTGAATTGAAAAAAATTAAAAAATAAATATTGGAGCAAAAGATAATTATTTATGTGTTAATTTTAAGTGAACTGCAAATTAAACAAAAAAGCTATTTTTTAGCTTATGTCTTCTCAACAAAATTTATGTTTGCCCAATTTAAAATCTGTATGTCTAATATCTAAAAAAATATTCCTTTTTTAGGTCAAGCCCACTCTCTCCCCGTAACCTCTCTGTGGAACGACTTTCGAAAACCACCTTCTTATTTGATCTCTGCTCAGCAAAAATGCTATGTTTTATAAAAATCAAATTTATATGTGTTTAGTAAGTTTTAAAAAAGAGATTTTTTTTACTTATAAAATGCCCTCGCAGTTTTCTTGGATTTTAATTTTGCAAACCCTTTCTTAGCGCATCTTTATTCCATGAAAGAAACATGTCAACTAAATCTCAAGTTTTGTTTTAATATTTCGAAAAATCGGTATTATTTTTTTTTATTTATAACAGAGGTGACCAACCCAAATGACTTGCGTGTCACTTCGGAAAAACATTATAATCTCGCGGGCCGCACATAAAAAATATACCTTTATATCAGATTTGGAAAAAAAATTCATTCGAGTAAAAATTTAAAGCAGATGAATTATTATCATTGTTTTCATTACTTTGCATGTATACAGACATAGATAATAAAATAATGTTTATAAAATATAATAATAAACTTATCAAATAGTGTTTGAAATATTAAAAAGTTGCCATTTTCTTGAAAATTACGGTGTTCCTATTGAATTGATCTTTCTTTCATTACTCATTGTTGAAATTTGATGCGCTGTCAGTTGCAAAACGATTAAGTACACATTGTTTTTCTTTATCTTGCCCATCCTGAATATATATATATATATATATATATATATATATATATATATATATATATATATATATATATATATATATATATATATATAACTTTAAAAAAACATCTCTGCCTCTTGCTTTTTGGGCACTTCAAACAGAAAAGGAGGAGGAGAAATGAAAAAGTCGCACACACAGAGAATTATGTACCATCCATAGTAAAGGATATGCATAAAAATGAAATTCGGC
Source organism: Trichonephila clavipes (assembly GCA_019973935.1). Taxonomy (NCBI): domain Eukaryota; kingdom Metazoa; phylum Arthropoda; class Arachnida; order Araneae; family Nephilidae; genus Trichonephila; species Trichonephila clavipes. The sequence continues at coordinate 71,792 of BMAU01019545.1, read as the reverse complement.
ATTTATTTAAAAGTAATTTATTATAGAAAAATCAAATTTAATGGTTTGATAAGATGTAAATCTATTTTAATCTAAAGACATTTCTATTATCTAAAAGAATTTATTTTAAACACTTACAGGTAACAGGCATATATATATATATATATATATATATATATATATATATATATATATATATAATATAAATTTCTTCTCAAATACATTTCAAAAATCTGATATTTTTTTCATTTTAAAAATCTGATATTTCAAAAATTTTAAGAAAAGAGTCGGTGGGCCGCAACTTAGGTGCTGACGGGCCGCGTGTTAGACACCACTGATCTATTACACCCATTTAAACCCTCACAATTTCCTTCGTAGTCAATTTTCGTAAAAGCCACTTTTGTAGCCGTCTTCTACCCCTTGTGTAAAAGCAGTATACCAGCCAATTTTACAATCTAATAGTTGAAGAACGTAAATATTTATCTAAAGGACAACATTAACGCTTTGTAATTCCCTAGGGGATCTATCTTAGCAAAACCTGTTTAGTAGCAGATCACTAATCTCGAAAGGATCATACCTGCCTGATTTCAAGTCTTTAGGTCTAATAATTAAAAAAACGGGATTTTATATTTTTTGGGGGGCACTTAAAGCCTCACTACCATATTTAGTAGTCGATTTTAACTAAATCATTTATCAGCGGATCTCTACTCCACGAAGGAATCTGTTTCCTAAATTTCAAGATGGTATACGTATAATGCTTTAAAAATAGAAATATTTATCTTTAACGCCCCTTAATCTATTGAAAGCACCTTGGAGGAAAAATTTTTCTAAACCTTTATAGTGGATGTCTACTACATGAAAGGAATTGGCTCACCGAATTTCAAAGTTGTACATACAATAATTTAAAATGGAAATAATAACCTATTTCGACCTTTAATCTACCGTATCGCTCTTGGGGCCAATTTTTGCAAAATCCGTTCTTAGTGGATCTCTACTCCATAAAATGAACCTACCTACCATATTTAAAATGTGTAGTCTTAACACTATCGGAGATATCGTGATTACGGAGTGAGACACATTTTCCCTTTGAACATATAAATACGATCAACTCACTTGGAATGCTGTAGAAGAATTTATTGCAGCGTTTCTGGAAACTGGAGCGTGTCAACTCTACCAGGGGTGCGCGAGCATATTCAAAAGTCGAAAACAAAATATTTTATTCTAAAGAAATATTAAATTACTGAAAGTAAACAAACAAAATACTTTCTGGCATCATCAAAAAATAAAATGCATATTTACACTGATATAATACACTTATAAATGTATCTGTACTGCAAAATGTATTTTATAAGTAATGTAACAATACTAAATTAACGAGTTTAATAATTACCAGTGACATTATGGGATTGAAATAAATAAAATTAATTACACAAATTTACAATTATCTTGATAATTTGTACTTTTTATAATTAATCATTTAACGACTGATTAAAAGTTACGCGATTCGCTCCCCAATGCTACCGTTTTCCACATGGGAGCGCGAATGGGATGTATTGGGGGGAGAAGCGAAGGAACCAATAAGCAAGTCAGTCCTTTGGAATAAGTAAATGCTTCACACACCCCTGTCAAGGTCCTTTTATTGCATTCAAAAGCCTTCAAAATAATTTTATGGATAGCAGTGAACTGAAAAGTTCGTACTTCGGAAAGACGTATATATAAGTTCGAGGCAAGTAACGCTTTGGCACAGCAAGACGTTCATGTAAAACGGTGGCCTTTAACAGGTTAAAGTCGTCTTGTAGTTTTAGTGTCAGAGTATAGTATTTTTGAATTCAATGCATTGCTATTGAATGGTGGAAAGGGGGGGTGGGTGCGATGAAAAATATGTTTGAATATTGAGTCTCAAATATTGTGAAAGTTTGAGAAACACTGATTTATCGATATAAGTAAAACAGTAATACAGTGATATCTGACGCTAAAACTGCACTACATTCAATACAAGAAACACCATTTATTTTATGTGTAATACTATGGATTAGAATATCGTCCAAAATTAACATTATCAATAAACTATTTCAAGCAAAACCAATTGCTTTTGTCTTGGCTTTTAATCTAGGCAATAAAATTAAAGCTGAGATTCAATATTAGAGAGCAATATTTAAAACAGTTTTAGACAAAAAAAGAAAAAGGTAGCACGTAGTTTGAATATTTTGGAAAATTTTCTTCAAAAACAAATTCGGAAAAGAAAAAGATTATTCCTCGAAATAGCAGAAGATAAAGTTACAGAAAACATGGTAGAAAAATTTAGGCTCCCTTCACACCAAACGATTCCGAGTCTGTGTTCCGATCTTTCCAATTCACAGCGATTCTCAATGAACAGAGATCAGCCTTCACACCGCCACGGGTCAATCATTCTTCCATCAGTTGCTGTCAAACATGAATGCTGTTTTTAATATTGTAAGACGATTAACATTTCAAGCTATTACTTTCACAACTGTATTTTCATTTATTTTGAAGTTGAAATACATAAAACAAAAAATATAAAAAACGGTTTTATTTAATTATTTTTTTTATATTTTGCCTGTTAGTATCAAATGTAATTATAGTCTGAAAAGTAGTAACAAATAATAAATATTTATTGTAACTATATTATAATGCAATTTCTTTTACAAATAATACATCTAATGTTTTTAAAAGGCATTTCAAATGTTGTTATATACTATAGCTTTTGTAGCATATAATAACTATTTTTTTGATTATGTATCCAAAAATTGCTAATACATTAATGAATTAAAAATTTTACATACCATTTATTTTCTGTTTGTTTCATATAGTATATATAGTAATAAAATGAAATCTTTTTAAAAAAATTAAAATTATCGACAATATCGGCGTTTTATTTTATTTTAGCGTTCTTATAATTTTTTTAATTTTTTTCTCTCCCAAAATTAAATAAATTCTTATCAAATTGATCTCTGAAGCTATTTCAAACATCCTTCAGAATATTCCTTCCCCTCCCAAAAAAACCCAAAACATTTTGCTTTAAAGTATTAAAAAGTAAAGAATAAAGTTTTCAAATTTCTAAAATTGAATAAAATAATACATGCAAAATTAATTTTGTTATTTGCGCAAGATTAGCAGGAATAAAATACGGCCTACACACTCGGCGACAAAAACTAGAGTTAGTTTACATAATGAAAAATAATACTATAAATAAATACCACACAAAAATGTAAGCGCCATCTATTGACATAAAAACAAACTCATGCCAACCCTAACAAGAACATTAAAATCTTTAAATATCTAAAATTAGCTTCTTCAATAGAAAATTTAGGTGATATAATCACTAATAATATAAAAACAATAAAAATAAACACTCTCGGCTACTGGTGAATCACAGAAGAAAATCTGACATGCCGAATCACGCGTAACTCAGAATGACGGCGGATTGAACCGGATTTGTTTGGTGTGAATGTGGGAAGTGAATCTTGGCTTATTTGAGCGGGAAATTACGAAGTCGAATCCTGGTTGATCAGACAAGTTTGATGGTGAATGAATTGGAGTCGTTTGGTGTGAAGGCAGCCTTAGATGTTACTGTCTTAACACTATTATTGTGATACTGTTATTAAACAATTAAAAGATAGATTTAAAACTATACAAATAACTAACATGATATCAAATTAATCCCTGATTTTAAAAAAAAAATTACTTAGAAAAACACGAATTATAGAAATGTTTCAAGACATTTGTAGAGCTGTACAAACAAAGCTGTAGATGGAAACCTAATGCAGGAAATAGGCTTGCCACGTGGATTTAATTTTAAATGAAATAGATGTAAATAACGCATAGCATCAGTAGCGCACACAGGAATTTTTCAAGGGTAGGGGGTCGGAAGTCGAAAGTTTACCATTCTTGTATCATGCTCCTTTTAATTTTAAAAATTAATTATTTAAAAAATAATCAGCATTAATTAATAAAATTAATCATTAATAACAAGTACTTAATTAAATTTTACGTACTATATACTTAGAATTATAATCAAACGGAAAAATCACCAAGGGCTTTCGGGGGGTCCGAAATCCCCCTTGTGTCCGCCACTTCACAGGATATACACTCAGGAACATTGAAAATAGCTACCCAAGAAGGAAGCTAAGTACAATCGCGAAACTTTCCAAATAAGTACAGCGTAATGTGATATGCAAATGATCCAAGTTTTGTGCCAATACGCATGCTCATACACGCCGAGGTGGCACTACAATCAGGAACAGGGTGCTATATAAGCCAGCACAAATTCGAAGATTCATAAACGTAACGATTACCCGCCGATTGTAGGAATACTTTGGTAAGCGAAACATGCCAGGTAAACGTGCCAGAAGACATTTCTCACAGTTAAAGGAATTTGAAAGAGGCCTGATCATCGGAATGAAAACTGCAGGCTTGTCTAAGCTCCGTGTTGCTGGCCAGGTGGATCGTTCAGTGTGTCGTTAGAAATTGTTGAGAGCATTGAACACGAGAAGGTACCCACGGGCGGAAAACAGGGTCTGGAGCGACCAGGAAGACCACGAGGAGAGAGGATCGATGGATTGTGCGGCAAGCACTTGTGGACCCCACAGTGACTCGTTCAACGATACGAGCAGACATAGGCGTAGCAATTATTCCACCAACAATTTCCATACACCTTGCAGAAGAAAATCTTAAATCCAAGCGCCCTTTCCGTGCACTCCCTTTAACACCGGAACATCGGCAACTGCGTCTACAGTGGCGCCAAGCCAGATCAATGTGGAATGTCCAAGATTGGCAAAAGGTTGTGTTTAGTGATGAATCCCGGTTTGTTTTAGGCACAGATGATAACCGTTAACGGGTGTGGAAGCACCCTGGTGAGCGGTACTATTTCCTCACACTGTTTTATGTCACACTGCCCGCACAGCTGGTGTAATGCTCTGGGGGGGCCATAGCCAATGATAGCCGGTCCACTTTAATTGTGATGCGTGGAACCTTAACGGGCCAACGTTACGTTGATGATATTCTTCGACCCCATGTAAGAATTTTCCTAAATGGTCTCCCAGGGGAATTTTCCAGCAAGATAATGCTCGTCCGCATACAGCAAGAGTTGCTCAAGACTTCCTACGTCATTTTCAGACTCTTCCATGGCCAGCACACTCCCCCGATTTGTCCCCTGTAGAGCACGTGTGGGATGAGCTAAAATGGCAGATGCCATCGTGTCACTCTGTACATGATTTAGAGATGGCTGTTCAAGATTTGTGAGCCCATCTGCCTCAGGACAACTTAAGGAGTCTATTCAACTCAGTGCTGGACCGTGTGGCGGCAAGTATTGCAGCTGGAGGCGGTCCAACGCGCTATTGAAGTTGCCCAGTATTTGTGTCGTTGCACACCCTGTATTCGTTTAATTGTCTTGTTTTTGAGATCAAGTGAATCTCTCATCTGTGTCATTATGTGTATTAAATTTCATTTCAATCCGATGCTTTCTTCTTGGGTCGCTATTTTCAATGTTCCTGAGTGTATCTTAAAATCACACACTCTTTTGGCTTAATTACTGATGAGCAAATCATATCCACCTGGAAGTTTTATCTGAGTTTTCGTATAATTTGAAACAAAAACATGGATACTTTCAATTTCTCTCAGTGATCGAGAAAAAAATTCATTTTAAATTACGTTCCATTTATAAATATTTGAGAACAATGCAGAAATTGGAACAAATTTCGCATAGTTCATAATTAAGCTGTAAAAATATGTGTATATTACTTAATTAAAAATGTTTAACTTATTTCAAAGTGGAGCTTGCTCAAATAAATGTACATCAAGTTATTAAAATAGGCATGTGTATTTAAAGTTAACAATTAAAAAAAAAACTAGAATACAGAGCCACGGCTCTATTTATCGCGTCAATATAATATAAAAAAAATTCGAAAATTATATATTTAAATTTTTTTTTTACATTTTATAATAAATTATTTTGTTTCGCCCAATTTTTTTTTCCTTAGAGCCTTTTCATAAAAAGAAGTTTGTCTCTCTAATAAACGATGAACATGAAAATGCGAATGCATTATAAGCATTACTGTATTTTTAAATATGAATTTAAAATAATGTAATGAATTTGAGTTACGAGAGTGAGAAATTATTTTAATACGTATAGGATATTCATTATGATTTTATTATGTAAAATGAAAAAAAAATATATTGTCGAAAATATATCCATGTATCTTAATTTTTTTTACATAATCTTTGCATTTCTTTGGAATAACACTCTAGATTTTTAGATTATAAATAGATTAGAAATATTTATTTATAAGAAAAATTAAAAGAGCAGACGTTTCTGAAATTTTAAATTCCCAACCGTTTTTGTCGATTAAAAACATCATCGATTTTTTTCAACATAGATTAATATTTGTTTTCCAACAGAATTTTTAGAATCGATTGTGGTAAAAAGAAAACATTTTTTTCTTTGTAGTGTCCTGTAATATATATGTAATTTTGATGCTTAAGATTATTCCTTTTTTTCAGTTTATTCTTCAAACTCATTCGGATTCTTGTCGTTTTATTTGCATTTCATGGTTTTTAAAGAGAAAGAATTGTGGATTTATTAGTTTTCGAGCTAAGCTTAAATTATCGTTTGGTAGCCTGATTTTATTAAAAATATTGATTTTTTCCTCTTATTTTCTTGCAGTTATTTAAAATGGTGTTAACAAGCAGCATTTATTTTAGATATTTCTATAGATTGAATCAATGCGCATTTTCATGGCATTTCTGTTCGAAAGACTCTTTTTACGCGGCTTTTGAATTACATTAAATAAGTGCATTTTTTTATTTATTTCCTGTAGAATGACTAGAAAGACCTGATATTTCTGTTTTCGCGTCAGGCTTATAATCTAATGTTGAAAATAAAACAAAAATGGCATGTGATTAATCTCGGCTAGTTTTAGAGAAAATCGGTTAACAATACGTTTTTTATCTATCGATAAAAGATTTCGAAAACATGCTACGATCTACTTATATATAAAAAATGTAAATAAAAATATTCCTTTTGAAATTAACGACAAAAAATGAACAATACAAAATGAATTAAGAGTAATAATTAAGAACTTTAAAGAAAATTAATTTTTATTAATTATTTATGTTAACAAATGATTAATAATAGTACGAGAGCTAGCAACGTCAGGAAAACAAGAATTTTAGAAAAGCTTATTTTTTAATATTTCTAATAATTAATAATATATGCCCTTTCGAACATCGTGCGGGCTATCTGGCTGCCGGTAAGCGTCGCGTTTATTAATGCGCATCATACCTTTACAGGTAAAAATATTGATTTTTTAAATAATTTTAGAAAGAAAGTTTTTTTTTCACTAAATTTTAAATGTTACTAACAACATGAATTTGTTAATGCCAGACATTTTTGTTGTTAAAAATAGTGCACCAGATGTCATTTTTTGTATAAAAAAAATAATTAACTTCAAACCATTTTAGAATGTCTGTAATTTTAACATTATTTTATTTATACATAAATAAGTACAAATTTAAATTGCCAGACATTAATTCGGTTGCTTACTTAACAGATAGGCCGATTTATACCGCGGTATTATGCCTGTCGTTAGAGAGACAGAGTGGCAAAGTAGTAAGGCAGAAGAGTGACAGGAATACTTTACACTATTTAAAGTATTAGAAACAACTTTTTTGAATGTTTATGTCTTCGAGGATGAATATAATAAAAAGATTAATATTTAAGTTCTAATTAAAATAATATTAAACACTTGATTAAAGTATTTGTAACAAAAGGGAAAATATCGTTTTTTAAATATATAAGTTTAATTGTAACTGAATAAAAGGATTTTATAAAAGATAAAGGAAAAATTACCATTGATACAATATTAAAATTCTGACTGTTATTTATACATATTATGTTTATATGGTCAAAATCATTTTTCCATGAAATATGTATTTTCATTTCGTAAAAGTGTCACAAAAAACCGATGCATCTTCATAGTCGTCATCATTGTCACTGCTCTCATTATTATCAACATCATCATAATCATCATCTTGTTTTGTGTTTTGGATTTCTAGTAGGGTTGGTTCTGAGGCAAAAAAATCATTATTAGGTTATCATGGTCTAAATAATAATTTACTCTTTCGATTTATCATATTATAAACAATACTTTACTTTTTATGACAATACCAGCAACTGATGATGGAAACTGCTCCCCAGCAAACCAAACGAAATCGTATTTATCATCATTGACGATCCACCCGGAAGCTAATGGCGATAAAGATGATGAATTTTTTAAATGAACATTTCTCCAAAACTTTGTCACATACCACACTCTCAATAAATGCTGACATAATTCAGCTTTACATGGTGGTAAACTCGATGAATCAAAACTTCGACATTTCTTTTCGAAATTATCATCGAGTTTTTTTGATTGATAAGTTTTGGAAAATAGATAGAAGCGAACATCATTAACATTGAAGAGTTAGGAATCCCCCATACATGTGACATATAAATTTTTCCAAAGTGGCAAATATACGTTCAAGTTCATCGTTATCATCAGTTATAACCTCTTGATATGCTAACTGATACTCGACAGATTTTTCGAGCATCTTGAAGGGCCGTAGTTTACCTTTCCGAAAAAATATTGGGGTATAATCACACCCTGTTATTGCGTGGAAACATGGTAGAGCTTTCGATAGAGAAATACCAAGATCTTGATGTAAATCATTGATGCTTAGTAGACGTTCATGGTTTCCTGGCAGCCCATTGGATCCAAAGCTTCAAAGATGCATTCAGATGATCCAAATTGCCAAGAAGTATAATCAGAATATCGGAGTTTGAGCAGCGTACAACAACTTGAGCGTCAACGCTTATCTGGCAAATATGATATATAATTCGAGTATCACACACAGCTTCATGTCCATCACATGATAATGATTCTTCAATACTTCTAATAACTTGGTTATTTACAACGCAATACGAATAACACTTATCGAAGTTTAGATAAATAGTTTTATTCCCAATAAAAGGATACATGTTACCGTTAGCCCAATGCTCAATAAAAAATTTTACGAGAGCTTCCTTTAACTGAGTATGTTTGAGTTCACCAGCAAAATTATGATGCCGAATTTGATTAGGTCAGATGGAAACTGTACTGGTTGTTTCGTTGCGACGTAAAAGCTCACAATCTTTTATAGAAGGTGTGAAATACTGATCAAATAAATATCAATGCGAGGTGATTTAAACTGTGAAATCATTTTAAGAAATTTATTTGATATACCATCGAATGTTTGGGATACTTCTTTCATGATGTGTAACATGAAGAAACCGTCTAAAATAGTAATATCAAAAAATAAGGATTGCTGATTGACCTTGCTAACTTTTTTTCTCTAAAACTTTAATTAATTGTGCTTTATCTGTTTTACAAATACTACCGTCTGCATGACACATCGATGTTGGTATCGGCGTTAGTGGAAATCCCAGTACTTTTTCAATATCGACTTTGTTGGTCATAGATATACCTAAGAGTCGACCAAACAGATCTCTTTGCATTCTTATTTCAATAATTTTGTTACCAAGAGTTATTTTTTTTTCTTCTTTGGAGCACCAGCAAAATGAAGTACTTGATTTTTTTATTGGCTTATCAAATCTATCCTGATCTTCAGCACATTCAGTAATAAACTATTTCCGTAACTCTTCCTCATTTTTCACAATGTTCAACAAAAAGTTAGCTAGATGTTCAGGCACAGGCTTGGCAGTTGCAATATTATATAAACTATCTTTGTCTAAACTTTCATCAAATGGATTAATATTATTTTCAAAAATTTCAATGAAATCAGCGATTTGTTTGATACAAATTTTGATTCTATTTGGTTGCAATTCCTCAGACACGTCTTGTAATTGCTTCAATCCACAAACATCGAGAACGTGAGAGATTATATTAGCTCTAATACTTTGACTTTTGGTCCAGCGTTGACGGGCAGCTAAGGAATTAGTAAAATGTGCAATACCAACTTAGGTGTCTAGCCGCTTCAGCATTGATAGTCTGCTCCAGTGTAAGATCAATTGGTATCCTCGAGAATGGTTTGTCGGTTATTTTTATTCCAAAACATCCATTCATGAAATCATTTTTTAGCCAAGGATGTGTTTCATCTACTTTATTTAGAATGTCTAAATATTTAACACATCATCGAGCATAATTCGGTTGATTTACTGCGAAAAATAAATTGGTTATTTTTGGAATAACATATTTGAACATTTCGAAATCTCCCATGCGTATGCTTCTTGACAGGATAATATAATAGTTTACAAGCTGGATGTAAATCAAATAGAATTGAGCCGTTTTCCCATGCTCACCTTGTCGTGTTTCTTCTACGAATTTTCGATATGCAGATAATACTCTCGATAATACATTATTAGGTAATTCCATTGGCATAGATGAATGAGAATCTATAACTTCTTGATAATGAAGGAGATCGTCGATAACTTGTTCCTTCAGGAAATTGTATTCAATATTGTCCATCTTCAAAAAAATGATCAACATTGAACATTTTCAAGCCAAGAACCATCAACGGATGCAGACGTTTGCAACGATTAAAATGTTTACCTTCAACTAAACCATTCACTGAGCCAGAAGCAATAATATTACTCTCAATCATCATATGAGATAGACCACACTCATTTATAAAAACTCCTATGGCTTTGAAGAAAGCCATCATTAGATGGAATAAACCAAGATGGATGAAAAGATTATTGAATTGTGTCTTTGACGTTGAGTGGATTTTATATGCTATTTTAGCTTTTGCCAGGTCATAAGTAACTTGCACGTATGTTTGATTACATTCATTTCCAACAACTTGGGCCGGTTTCATTGTATGTTTAACTACCGCTACATTTGTCGGTGAAAAATTAATAGGTGTAAGATAAGATACTTTTTGTTTGGGACTTGCATATTTAATAATTTTAGAAATAAAACCTGTCCACATTGGGGTATTTGGCACATGTAAGAAGTGTGAAAGTAAATATAACAGATCTATTGTTTCTATCAAAGGTAAATTTGCGGGAAGAGTTGATTCATTCTCAACTGGTGTTAAATTTTCTAACATTTGCAATCAATGATTAAACGACGGCAGTTCTGGAATTTCCTCGTTAAAAGGCCGTCTTCTTTTTGTTGGTGGTAGCGGTATGTCAAGATTTCTACTTATACTACTTGAATTTAATTCAATATCGTAATCATCACTTACATTTTGGTAAATGATTCCTTCGGTGTCTTGTAAAGTGTCCTTTTCAGTTAAAGTATCGACATATCTCTCAAAATTATCGAATGCTACAACTGTGCTTAATGACGGACTTTGAATGCTGTCAGGAGGGTAAATTTGAGAACGGTTTACAGATGAGATCGTAGCTTCAGTTTCTAGTTCTTCCAGCGTATTGTAGTTACAACAATGTCCAAGTCGATTTAAAATATTAATAATTTTTCTACTACTTGTAAGACTTTTCACGGACATACCCAGTGTTATGTGCCTTGATGGCTTAACAGTACCATTACTTACACAATAAACAGCATCATAAGCCAATGAATTGCTTAATCTATGAGAATTGACTCCATCTCGGCGACGAATATCTTAACCTCCAATTAATGTTTTGAAAAAAGTGATCTAGTTTTTCTGGAATAATACACTCACCATTAATCAAATCTTCCATCTTCATTACAGCAGGTAATGTTGTTTTATCCATTTTTCAAATAGTACTTCGTAGAATGTAAGCAACTTTATCAATGAGATCATTCTCTTCGAGTTTTTTTAGATCTTCTTGTTCCAATAAGTTACTATTTTTATGCATAATACTTTTTCTTCTCCTTTTTATTACAATCTTACTTTACTTGAATTGTTTTACTTTTTTTTCTTCAAGTTGATGATTTGTCATTAAACTTACATCTGCTTCAGGTTGATGTATTAACTCTTCTTGTAATTCGTTATTATACATGTCACAAAGGGAATTTAATTACAAATAATTTATTTTTTTTACATCTTCAATTACTGACACAATTTTATCAAAAATATCCTTATGAATATCTCGTACACTATGGCAGGAGGTGCGTACAGTACTAACAGTTATTTCTTGTAGTCATTGAAATATCCCACTTCACGAATGGTGATAAAAAATTGGAGCATTTAAGGTTTTTAAATTATTAATTGTTTGTAATAATTCTTGATTTTGGAATTTGGTAACCCATTCTGTTATTTTTTCATACACTTTGGCATCATTGAAAAGTGTAAACTTTGTTGCTTACCTTTAATTTGCTTTCGATCTCAAATTATACTGTTGTATAATTTTATTGCATTTTTGTTTGTTGAGTTGAATAATATTTGTCTCAACAAACGTAAACATATTACTTGGGACTGATGTCGTCATGCACCGCTAACATGCCCTGCGAAAATTATCGCTATCTTTCTCAAGCAGCCAATCATCGATTAGTATGTAAAATAGTTTAACTATCGGGTTGGAGGGAAAGTCCTGTCGTATTTTAAATAGGTTGGTAATTTTTCTTGTAAATAAAAAAAAAACATCTGGCTAGTGAGTCATTCGGATTTTTCTTTGTTTTTTTAGCTGCTGTATAATGTATAAAAAGAGTCCTTTCTTACAGTTCATCATTTACTTGTAATATTCAAAGTGAAAAAAAATGTCAGTAGATAAAATGTATTTACGACACTGCATTTTGTAGTATTTACAAAAAGAAATCAACGCATCGGTCACTCTTCCGCCTACCTACTTTGCCACTGTCTATCTTTAACGACAGACATAATACCGCGGTATAAATCGGCCTGTCAAGTAAGCAACCGAATTAATGTCTGGCCATTTAAATTTGTACTTATTTATGTATACATAAAATAATATTAAAATTACAGACATTCTAAAATAGTTTGAAACTAATGATTTTTTTTCATACAAAATAGCATCTGGCACATTATTTTCAACAACAAAAAAAATGTCTGGCATTAATAAATTCATGTTGTTAATAACATTTTAAATTTAGTGAAAAAAAACTTTATTTCTAAAATTATTTTAAAAATCAATATTTTTACCTGTAAAGGTATGATGCGCATTAATAAACGCAACGCTTACCGGCAGCCAGATAGCCCGCACAATGTACGAAAGTCATAGAGAAAGAAATATTAAAGAATCAGCTTTTTTAAAATTCTTTCTCGAAAATGTTGGTAGCTCTTAGACTATTAGAGAGGAAATTCTCTTATTCCACAGTGTATCTCGTAAGCAAAGTTTTTAATATCTCTGGTCATTCTGCAAGTTGAGGCACTTTAATTTTTCTAAAGGTACAACACATTCCTTTTGTTTATCCATTAAATTTCCAAGCCTTGCAATTAGGAACACACTTAATTCATTGTACCGATGGGAATATCTGACTTAAACTATAATCCTCAGCCGGATTGTTCCGAATGCAAAGTGATTGTAATCATGTTATTGCTTTGCACAAAGTCAGGTTTGATGCTGTTTCTCGTTGACATTTTTCAGTCGTACGCAGCCTACTGTGTTCACCCAATGCAAAACACCCAACTCTTTTTTTTACACAATTTTGAAATTTTACGGTTCACAAATATACTCTTTTACACAAACCTTTTTTCTAGCATGAACTCCTCTTTTTTTCCATTCTAACATCTCAGGGGTGTTAAATTTCTCTAGATGTCTGAAAGTATAAACGATTTTCAAACAGGTATAATTATTTTAAATTTAAATTAAATCATTCGAATCTTGTACACATTATTTATAAAGGAATGGGGCTTCATAAAAGTATAAAATGTTTAAAATATAATTATAATTTAAAAAATTATAATCATATGAAAATAAGACATTTTCTATAATTAATATTTATTAAGTTAAACGTCACGCATGCTATTTTCTAAAATAGTAGTTTTAATTACTAGCTATAAGTTGATTTATAAAGATAAATGTATTATTATTACACTGTAGCTACTTTTATATGAATAGAATAATAACTTACATATTTTATTAACTAAAAAAAATTACATTTTTAAAAAATATTTAAAAAATTGCAAAACTTTACAAATATTTTGAAATAATAAATATATGTAATATTAAAATATTAGATAGAGGGTTTAATTAAATAATTCTATGAAGTTTTATACATCAGAGGGGTTACTATTTTAGAAAATAGCGTGCGCAACGCAAAAAATACATACTTAATTTTTATTATAAAATTTTCGTATGCTTATTATTTTTAAATTTATTATTATATTTTAAACATTTTATACTTTTCTGAAGCTCCATTCTTTTATAAATAATTTGTAAAAATTCGAATCATTTAATTTAAATTTAAAATAATTATACCTGTTTGAATATCGTTTATATTTTCAGACGACTAGAGAAATTTAACACCCCTGAGACCTCTTAATAAGATGGTCAGTTTAAGCCCACATATATATGAGTGACTTGATCTATTTCAGGGCTTTTTTAATTTATATTCTAGAGTTTCGGAGAATACTTGATTTTTTAATCACTTTTTCCTATATTTTGTTGTACTCATTAGCATATCGTTCTTTAGTATAATTACATTTTGTATTAAAGAGTTCAGTTTGTAGCATGTAATAAATGTAGGGGTGTCTAGGGGTAAGTAATGCTCGGGATCTTGATATTTCAAAGAAATAAGCAGATTAGAATGAAATTACTGTTTAATGAAACATTAGATTATTTACAATTAAAATTTTACGAGTTATTTCACGGAGCATACTCTCAATTGACGTTAAGCCTATTGGCGTCCACGTTGATCGAAAAACGTGGCTTCTCGCCTGTAAAACCATACTCCCTTCCCTCGCGTCTGTCTCGTTCCGCGTCGCAATCGTTTTTTCCCCTAAAATCCGTCATTCCGGGGGGATACATATATTCGCTCATAGCGCCATCTATTGGTGAATTTGTAACCTCACTGTACGGAGAACATATTTAATTATCTAATACTTTAAATCCTACAAACTCGGCCAATCCTGACAGTCGATGACATCACCAACGGTTGAGAATGCTCTCATAATTACATATCGTATTACATTACAAAATATAAGAAAAAGTACACAGCATGCATAAGACATATAAAGTAACGGGTAACTCTATAGTTATTAAAATCAAATGTATACATTTGTAATTACTATTCTATTAGTGAGAAAAATACTTCATTAAATCAGCGGAAGTAGCAGTTACATTTCGCCCAGCGTGATCCCTTACTTTCTCAATCGACTAAATTCATGTGACGTCACGATCACGTGATTCCATCAACCGGTGGATATGGCGTCGTTTAATTACTATTGCGTACGATTATTTTGTTCTTAAAGATTTACATTTTACTTTCTAAAATGTCTTATTTTGTTGATCTGGTTGCTCGATCAGTTATAGAAAGGATAATTAGAAAGAAAAAATCATTTTTTATATCATTATAACAAATCAAAGTGCTTTGATAGCATGGTGAAACATGAGGATTATATAGCATCTTCCCAGTGTTTATGTGATTGACCACTCTTTGAATAAAGTTTTCTCTCTCTCTCTCTCAACACCATAAGACAAATGAAACTTCTTCAAAAAGGATTTTGGATAGATGTAGACTTACAATATTTAATAGCAAATATTTGTTTATTTTACATCAAGTTATATTGAAAACATATTATGTTTAGTTAACTTAAATTTTACTTATGTTACACATCCCAGAGTAGTTAACAGAGGTACTTCAGCATTTAATTATCTAAAATTAGAACACAAGAATCTGATATGTAACCATACATATATCAAAAAGAAGTATATATACTTATAAAACTTATTTTTACTTAGTAATTTTACAATATTACAGGAAAAAGAAAAATAAAGAAATGGAAAAAATATCTTACTTTATTGCAGCTCTGTTAATGTTTATAATAGTTGATGAAATAAGAACCACTTTCAAATATTATAAATCAAAATTATCATTTACCATTTGTAAAATTACACATAAAAAATTGTGCTACATTTTAAAAATCTTTATTCGCTGCAATACTTAAGGTAAAATATATGATTTATCGAGAATTGAATTCCAAATATGGAAAAAAAAAATTAAGGCATTAAAATTTTTAAATTAGAATGTGTATATAGTAGAATATAAATTTGTGTCCATATATTAAATATAAAAGTCCTGCTCACACACACACACACTCCTACATGACCCCCCCCAAAATAAAAAAAAAAAAAAAAAAGTCATTTTTGAATTCATAATTCTTTTAGAAAAAAATAAAAATTGTAATATATTTGCATGGTTTCAACACATGTTTTTCAGAGTTTGACTGTATGGTATAAAAACTGTCTCACACATATACAAACATTTTTACTACATATGTATAACAAATATGCATTTATTGGTATTTGCACAATTTGTAGATTTATCGTTATAGAGATTAGATTTATTTTTATACTTTTGCCAAAAATAAATCTCATGATATATGTCCTGAATAAATTTGTTGCATTGAGTTTGTTGCAAATATTGACCTAAGAAGAGTACTTTGATCAATTTTATGATATTTATCGAAGAGAATTACAGAGAATCTTTTCAAAATCATTGTTAAGAGGTTAATTGGTCAAAATCACTGATATTTTTGTGTGACACATGTTTCAAAGATAAATTTTGGCTCTTGTGTATTATAATGATCAATTTCTTTTTTTTTTTTTTTTTAAAGTATAATTATATATAAAAGGACACTTTAGATACATATTAGTGATAACAAAATAAAATGCCAATACATTTCTCCAAGTAAGTTTTTTAAGTTTGCATTTTAACACTAAACATAAATATCTAGTCAAGAGACATAACTAGTAGAAATTGTGAATGGAAATTTTTTGCAACTATTTATTTCCATATTGTATTAAATTGTTTCTATCTTATTTGCAAATCATTATGTTTAATGTCCCCATTGGTAAGCCATGCTATTATAAAATTTGCAATTCATGAAGTTGTAAAAAAATTGAATTTTCATCACAGGAGATCTATACATGAATCATATACTCGCATCCTTAATTACCTCTACATGCACAATACTGAGTTTTCAGGAATTAAACTATTTTAAGGATTTGTGCAAAAAAAGGAAAATAGTTAAATCATGGATAAACAAATACTTACTTTTTAAGTAGCTTAAGTACTTCTTAAGTTAATTATTCACACCTTGACACTGCTTTTAATGAAATGATATCAATATTATCAAATATTTTTAAATAAATGATATCAATGTTATTCGATAATCATGCAATTTTAAAAAGTAGTTTTAATTCTATACTGTCAATCATTCTTGCGCAAAACTATATAATAAATAACTACTAAATTAATTAAGAACTAAAAAAACTAAGAGCCATACCTATGTGTACCATGAACTATAAATAAATACTAGGATCCAACCGAACTAGGATAAACAAATATGCCAGCTAACACTAGTCGGAAGTAGACAATTAACTAATTAGATAAATAAATTAGAATAAAACAAAATGTATATAAAAGAGTTGTTAAAATTATTTCCTAACAAATATATATACTAGAATAATGCAAAAAATACAATGATATCATATGTTTTTAATTAGATAAAATTAAGACAAAAGAACGACGTTAACAAGCTTTAATATCGCCCACCCTAGAATTGAACTAAAAAAATGCGCCAAACAAGCGCAATAAACGATATTGTCTGGTAACCCGTTGCACACAATTTTAGTCCAATCACAGAATGTCGCTTACAGCACTACCTTCAGGTAAATGGAGAACTATTTCGGAAAAGGTGTGGAAGATTTTCGAACGCCAAATCCTCTTTTCTAGCCAAAGGTCGATTGCCATTCTTGAGAGGACAGGATTGTAGCAACCGTATGAAAGATTATTACGCTGTAAAATTACGTGTAGTAATACATTAAACTCCTTAGGAAGGGGAGGGGGCGTTTCTGCAAATGCTTCTCCATTTTTCCCATGTACAAATTAAAAAGTTGTTTTCTTATTGTGAAAAAATAATTTCTAAATCAGATCACACCGCTTCTAGAGTTGATTTATTGTACAAAAGATTATTTTTTACTGTGGTTCTTTTAAATTATAATTGACCAGTAAGAGATATAATTTGGATGTGAATAAAAATTACAGTACAATATATATATTATTTTACTACCCATGATTTTTCATTACTTTTTTTCTTTTTTAACACCTATATTTTGAAAAAAATAACTATTCTGTTCTTTTTAAAAAACATTTTGTGGAAAATAAATTCGGAATTTTTAACAACCAAAACAGAGAAACAACATGATTCCCAAAAAGGAGTGACTGTAAATAATATAAATAGATTTATCTAAAGTTATAACATCAAATTTTCAGCATCTTTCAAAATAAACTATAACACATTTAAAAAAATACTGAAAATCTTAACTTTTATTTTTATACATTCATTATATTTTTACATTTGAGAATGCATTTTTTATTTTTGTACGTTTTCAAGTGTATGCTAATACGTTTTTGAAACTTCTTCATTTTTAAAATTCTATTTGGTTTTCTTTTGATTGATTGAATATTAACGTCGCACTGTTCAGTTCCACCAGGGCTTTTGGCGACGGACCACGTAATTTGAACCATGGTCAAGTGACGTGGATGACACCTGAGCTGGAATCCCCTCTCCTAACTCCACACCACACCAACGGGAGACGTTTCAGCTCTCGACAGATTTAACGAGCATTTGTCCTACACGGCGGGTCTTTTTCAAAATACTGCTCGAACCTGAGACAAAGCAAGCCACGATCCGATACCTATACCACTCGGCTACCGCGGCCACTTGGTTTTATTTTAGTGCTGTATCAACTTAAATGAATTAAAGCATTTGTTTTATTTAGTAAAAAACTTTTATATTTATATCTGTGTAAAATAATTGAATAATATTTTTCCCTAAAAAAGCTATATAAAAGATGTAAAAATTCTTATCAATGAAAAAAAAATGAAGACTTTTCCATACTTTATTTTTCCATATTTTTAATCACATTTCTAGTGACAATTAGAGCCAAAATTATAATTGGCGTAATTTAAGTATTAATGTAAAAAGTAAAAGGTTTTTTCCCCCTACTTAAAGATAATGATGAGATATTAAATTCTAAGTGTTCTAATTTATTAGGTGTTTTCCGATAAAAAAGTTAATAAATATTTAAAAATACTGTATAAATATCCCCAAAACTTGGAAAATGATTTTAAAAACATTTTATTACTGTTAAAGGCTGAATATTACATCAACAAGGAAATTCTAGAATGTGAGAATGGAATTACTTATCTCTATTTGTAAAATAAAAATGAATTTTTTAATCCGCTCTCCGAATTTAGATTTATTCAGATTATAAACGATTCTGAATAAATGATAACATTAGAATTAAATTTTTTTTTCTCTTTAGTTTTCACCCCAATTAGTTTACATTTAAATCAAATATTCCCATTTAAATCCTTAATATTTTTATTCTCTCGAGCCTTTAAAAAAATCCTTCTTAAAGTAAAACCTTGAAAACGCTTATCTAAAATAAAATTTCAGTAATATGATGAACTCAATATATGTCATATATTTTACCGTTAAAGAGTGTTTAATTCAGTTTTTTTTTTTCATAGAATATCTAGGTATGTCATAAAATAACTAGAAAAGTCAGTTGAAGTAAATAATAGATGAACAATTTCCTACTTTACCGAGTTATTCCATGAAATAACTAAGGATAGACCATTAAAGTGAAAAATAAACAATTTAAAAGATGTTTTATAAATTAATTGATCGTAAATAGCTAAAATCTCTCGAAAAATACATTTTTATCGCTTTTGCGGAAAACTAATTGATAAATAATTAGAGAAAGTAGCGATAATATAATTTACAGTTTAAGCTGTTTTTGTGCGATAGATAGGGACCGCATCAAAAAAATTGCATAAATTCTTACATATAACAAATTAATTCGTGAAAATACTATAAAAAACTTTTTTTATGCGGTGGATAGGGACCGCATAAAAAATGTCGCATTTATAAAATATGCCAATTATTTACGAAATTTATGTAAGAGTACTTCTCTCTCCATAACAAAATAAAATAATTAAATATTACGCATGGAAACATTTAAAGAACATATAGGGTATCATTGTATATACAGATAAGTCTTTAAAATGCACATACATCGCTACTCATCGTAATCCAAAGTCCCGTAGTGAATAAGTTCAAATCGCTTTCATTACTTGAAGGTGCAATTTCAATTGATTTATTTTTTGGCAACATAAAGTAAGAGATAAGTTTTTGTGACGAAGGACAGGTAGTCAGTTGTTTGTAATTGTCGCGATAACCAGCTATACATAATTGAAGCTCGTTTGGGAATTTTATACTCCTTTCTTAACTGGAATCTATTTTAAGAAAATGCTTTTCCAATTTGTGTTGAAAAGCTGGATCCCTGCATATTTTTATCCACTCTCAAAGAATCTAGCTTCATGTCCGTCTTCATAATTTATCAAATTATTGATAATGTTACTGTCATTGAAAGTTTCGTCTTCAATCAAGCGCGGGCTGCTGGATCGTTGAGAGAAAGCAACTGAATGCGCATTGTCGGGAGACTGTTTATAACAAATGAACAGAGCGTCTTGAAGTGTCTACATTTCAGTGGCGTAACGTACACCCCCGCACTACGGGGGAGGGTCAGGACTCTACGGGCCCAATGCCTGACTTACGCTAAATACGTATTTACCTAATTTATAAAATATTAAAGGCTTTAAGGGGAGAAGGGGGTCCTAACATTCTCCGTTACACCACTGGTAAATAGATAGAAAACATTATAGTAAGTATTGATAAAGTTAGTTCAGTTTTTTTTATGTCAGTTAATGTTAGTATTGTACTTCATTTTTCAATTTATTTTTATGCTCGGGATTGATATACTTTGGATAATTTTTTTTAGTACTTGTGCGTATTATTGCACAATCGGCAACGATCAAGACAACTCGCCACTTTGGTAATCCCAACTTTGTATGCGTTGAATTGGCAATCATGTGCTTTATTTTGTTTCTGTACATTACTATAACCATAGACTGGCCGCAACATACCAATTTCACATGATTTCAGAATCATGCCCAAAAAGAGTATGTTGAGGAAGCAAGTAGTCGTAAGATAAATTATTTTGGCACCTATGTACTATCCTAACAATCGCTAACATTCAAAACAACTTGCCAAGTTGGCAACCCCGATTTCGGTTGTCATATATATGCTGAATTGTGAGTCACGTGCTTCATTTTCCAGTATGGGGTTATGCCGCTAAAACAAATATCAATATTCTAAATACTCTGCAGAATTCTCTTATACGTATGATCGTCAAAGCCACAAGATACATGCGTAATGACGACATACGTGATGCTCTTAAAATTAATAATTTTAAAGCCCATATCCAGAAAATTGCAATTAACTTTTTTACAGATTTGCATGCAACCAATAACGTCAATATGCAAAATTTAACTCCTTATACTCCTAAGGACAATACTAAAAAATCACCCCACTGGACTTGCGTCTCCCAATTTTCTAAATCCCAGCCCCCAGGGCAGGCAATTGGAGTCAATTATCACTTTACCAAGCATCCAACCAGAGAGCAGCCTCTAAGCTCTCAGTCATGCCAAAAAACCTTGAAAATCTCCCACCCTGACGAAGTACGTTAGCCACGCCTCCCGGATTCCATCGTCCAACCAATCGCCGCCACGCCACTCAGCAGAACGAAAAAACCCACTCTCGTTAAGCTCCACATCAAAGTTCTATCATGACATGGGATTGAGGACTGTGTTACAGTCCGGATGCCCAAATGACAACGCCTATTCATGTGCTTCATTTCATATTATGTCGCAAATAGGTTGCGGTTATATGTAAGTACCTTTTTTTTCAAATTATGCTTTTCCATTGATAAAGTTAGTTTAGTTCTTTTTATGTCAGTTAATGTTAGTATTGTACTTCATTTTTCAATTTATTTTTATGCTCGGGATAGATATACTTTGGATAATTTTTTAAGTACTTGCGTATTATTGCACAATCGCCAACGTTCAAGGCAACTCGCCACTTTGGCAATCCCAACTTTGTATGCGTTGAATTGGCAATCATGTGCTTCATTTTGTATAATGTTACCAATAGGTTGCGATAATACGTAAGTACCTCTAACTCTGTACATTACTATAACATTAGACTGGCCACTACATACCAATTTGGCGTGATTACAAAATCATGCCAAAAATGAGTAACCAACCAATATGAAATTAATATTATGACTATTATATCTTAGCCTGTTTTATCTTTCTCTCCAGTAATCCTTTATTAATTCAATATGTAATTTCTTTTTATATTTTAGTACTTACATTTTTTTTTTGGTTATTATATACTGCAAATAATTTTGCACATTGCGATGTCTTTGGCAAAATTAATCAGTGGTATTTTTCTTAAATATGTTTTTTTTTATCTGTTTTTGACAATTTTTAAAATTTTGTTTGATGTCTGCCTGAAATGCAAATAGCAAAATAAATATTTTACAATATATATATATATATATATATATATATATTGTGTTTGTACGAAAATGTTTATACTGATTTATTCAAAATATTGAGCCGTCTTCTATTTTTGATAACTTTTTAAGATTTTATTTTATGTTATAACTAGCTATATACCTAGCTAAATGTTGCTGTGGCTCAGTCAACTTTAAAAGACCGGTAAACCATAAAGTATGTCATGAGGCTTATACAAAAGTAGTAATACACAGGAATTCAAACAAATCTATATACATATAACACGCATTTGTTTTCTGTCTGAATAAACTTTCTCTTTCACACTACATCATTTGGACAAATTTTCAACATTTGTTTGTGTGGTTAGTAGTTAATTATAACGCTATAATTTTAATTGAATAGGCAGGTATTGCATTTTTAAGTATAGAAATAATTATAACTACTGTACTGTTATTTTTGGAGTGAGTGAATATTAACGTCGCACTGTTCAGCTACACGAGGGCTTATGGCGACGAACCACGTAATTTTGAACCATGATCAAGTGACGTGGACGACACCTGAGCTGGCACCCCTTCTGCTAACTACCACACCACACCAACTTTGAAGGAATATTCTACCAATACTTAGCAGAAATATTCTTTGAAATCCACTCTTCCAAGATATATGACAGCACGGGTTATATGATGAGTATTTTAGCGGGGAAGGGGCGAATAGTTTTGTAGCAGATATTGCATTTTCAGCTGACGGTGTTTTCAGCGGATTGCAAATATTATCATTTTTCTCCCCAAAAAATAGTTAATGTCAAAATTTAAGTGTCTTATGTTTTTTTATGTTTATGGAGACCTTACAAAGCGATTTAACTATTTATTTTAAGTGAACGGTGTCTATAATTAATTTTACAGTGGAATATCTTTAATTAATTTATTAGCTCTAGCCGATTAAATTTCCCTACGTCGAGTATTTTGTTTATGTATGTCCTTTAATTTTCAATGTAGTGACCTAAAAAAATATTGCATGAAAAAAATTGCAGTAAATCATAATGCGCTAGATAAAGCATTAACGTGCATCGTTCCCCTACACGGCGGATCTTACAAAGATATAATAAAGTTTGAGCAATGAAAGTAGCTAAACATTTGCCGTTTTGACTCTATAGTCAACATTTCGCTATATCGCCATATTTACTTAGGAAACGACGTTGCTTGCGAGTATTACAATTTTAACATAAAATAAATTCAACAGAAAGTAATATTAATGTATGACACTTTAAGATATAAATTACTTACAATATTTTATGCGTCAAAAAACTTTTAACAATGTGTTACTTTTGCTGAGTAGAGATCAGCTTAGGGAGGTATTTTCAAAAATCGAACCTCAAGAGTGTTACGGGGAGTTATAAATATAAAAAAAAAATCCTTTTTATCAGCTATTAGATCTACAGGCGTCAAATTTAACGAAGGTATTTTTTTTTCTTTCTTTTCTTCAGCTGAGATATGCGAAAAGATTTTTTGTTTTATTGGCAATCCACGTAAAATTAACTTATTAAAAACTTTTTTATCCTTCAATATGTGTTGTTTAATTTTTCAGTTCACGCGTGCGAAGAACGGGTATACCAGCTAGTTATCTTAATATGACTTTATTAACATATTCAACTGAAACCTTTAACAAATTTAATTATAATAATTAATATGAGAGAATCTACGATGACGCAATACGCAACATACAATATATATATTTATAATAAGACAATCTAATTCAGACCAATATCAATAAGCGAACTGCCTAATCCTCGATTCTAATATTAAATAATCTATCCTACCTTAGTACAGCTTGTAGTAACGATCAATCTTGTCTTTATACGCAATGGGATGCAACTTTGTGGTTTCCTTCTAATCGATCACTAATAATATGAATTCACGTCACGCAAAACTCATTCAAATTTGAAACGCAAACTGTAATAACCGTCAACTGCCACAAACACATCAATTGTCAAACATTCCTTTACATTGCCCTCGCGCTTTCTCTAAGATCCTATATTTAAAAATCCGCTCATTTGCATCTTTAATTCACTTTTCATTTCTTGGATTTGGTTGGAAAAGAGTTGCCATTAATTCTGGCCCAAAGAACAAAAAGGACTTGTTAAAGAAAAGACGCGTAAGACGTCACAAAGCCATTGAAATTCATACATCGCTTAAAATAATATCGCACAAAAAAGACCGCACAAAAACAGGTACGACTGTATTATATTGCTGAGATTGCTATTAATTAAACAGAAAAGGACAAAAAAGAATATGTTGTAAAAATAGATTATATTTAAACACATTATCGACAAAATTACATGCTGGGAATAAAAACTGTCGCTTCGTAAAAAACATTGTGTAAACTTTTTAAAACAAAAATGTAAGAGAATATTGATTTAAATGTTATGAGATACATTTATTTTACTTTTCATTATTTATTAGGGCAAGGATTGCCATGATGACACTTTGTATTGAACTGCTTATTATTTTTGTAACGAGCACACTGTTTAGTATTACACTGTCCCTGTCCTCTCCAGGCAGCGCGGGGCTTCTGACGTGACGCACCAAAACAAAATGACCTAAATATCATTTTTTAGTTTTATTTAGTTAGGGGAGGGTTTAGAGGTATAGAACTTTAAATTGCAATAAAACAACGATGCATTATTCGATTAACATGATTTTTTTTATTCGAAAGATAATCTTGTGGCATTACATTATAAATATGATTTCTGGCATAGGACTGCCACGGCTGGCTCGGATGTAGTCCAATCTGGACGTCCAATTTTCGATGACTTTTTCCAACATTTGTGGCCGTATATCGGCAATAACACGGCAAATGTTGTCTTCTAAATGGTCAAGCGTTTGTGGCTTATCCGCATAGACCAGTGACTTTACATAGTCCCACAAAAATAGTCTAGCCGTGTTAAATCACAAGATCTTGGAGGCTAATTCACAGGTCCAAAACATGAAAATAGGCGGTCACCAAACGTGTCTTTCAATAAATTGATTGTGGCACAATCTGTGTGACATGTTGTGCCGTCTTGTTGGAACCACAGCTCCTGGACATCATGATTGTTCAATTCAGGAATGAAAAAGTTATTAATCATGGCTCTATACCGATCACCATTGACTGTAACGTTGCGGCCTTCATCGTTTTTGAAGAAGTACGGACCAATGATTCCACCAGCCCATAAAGCGCACCAAACAGTCAGTTTTTCTGGATTTAACAGTGTTTCGACATACACTTGTGGATTAGCTTCACTCAAATGCTGCAGTTTTGTTTGTTGACGTAGCCATTCAACCAGAAGTGCGCTTGATCGCTAAACAAAATTCGGTTATGAAAATCGTGAACAATGGTAATCTCGTTTTGGGCCCATTCGACGAATCTCCGCCTTGCTTGATGATTGTTTGGCTTCAATTCTTGCACGAGTTGGATTTTGTAAGCACGCAAACCAAGATCCTTCCGCAAAATCTTCTACAAAGTGGATGGACACAGATCCAATTCCTTTGCTCGATGGCGGATGGACTCATTTGGGTCTTCCTCAATGCTACGCTCTACAGTAGCAATAGCTTCTTCTGTACGCACCGTACGGCGTCTCTGGGGATGCGAGTTATCAATTAGAGTAAACGTGGTGCGAAAACATTCCATGGTTAATCGAATTAACTGCTCTGATGGACGATTTTGTCGACGATAAAATGGACGTAGTGCGCGATACGTATTCCGCACAGAACCATTATTTTCGAAATAAAATTGCACAATTTGAAAGCGTTGTTCAGGTGTGAGTCTATTCATGATGAATTGCCAAACCAAACTGAGAATAAATCATTTGACAGCTGTTAAATCGGTCGCCATCTTGGAAAGTAATGCCAACTTAAACTTCTATACCTGGGAAAAAAACACTCTTTATTCTTTGCATTATTATCTTTCGATTGATATAGAAACTGAAAATTAGAAACTCTGTATAAAACTTCAATTGAAAATATAAACAAACTAGGGAACTCGACCATGTCGTCTTTATAGATTAAAAAAAAATAAAGCTGTTTTAAAAAGGAAAATAATAACTAAAAAAAAGGTATTTTGTAAATAAAGCAGGATATTTCTGAAGTACTACATTGATGTATAATCTTTAGGAAAAAAAGTTTTGAAATTATTTTACAAATATCTTTAAAAAAAATACCAGCTTTATTATCTAATTATTTTGTTAATTAATTTCGAATAAATAATTTGTAATTCAATTATTGTTGTTTTAATTACTCTGCTTTTAATATTGCGCCTTATTTGCTAAATAAACACTTTTAAACTCTTGACAATATTATTTCATCATTTCACTGAAACAGGTTAGGGATTTGATCAAATCACTTATTTCCTTTGGGAAATCACCTTACAGAGAGTTCTTATTTTAATATCTTGCGTGAATTGATCATCTTCCTTAGGGATTTGATAAAAGGCCTAATTTCATCATTTCCCTGCGACATATGTGTATTAATTATGTGATTATATACATTATAAAGAAAGATTTATCTTTTAACTATCTGTATTAAACCAAAATTAACTATACGCAATTAAATCTTGCTTTTCTTGGTATAAATATTTCGTGCAAGGAAAAGTTTAGGTATTTGAATTCTTTTTTAATCACATGACAATTTATATGAAAAAATGACACTTATAAATTAAATAGGGCTTAATTTCACTGAAAACGGGGTGACTGTTTTTGAATACAATGAACACAAACATTATTTTAAATAAATCTTAAGAAGTTGATCAAATGAAACAGCAGTGTATAACGTCAGAATACATTCTTATTGTTAAATATAATTAAGAATAAGGGTCAAATAATTCAATATAATTCAAAATAAGAGTCTGTAAAAAAAATCTTTTTTTTTTTAAAAAAAGACCTAAATTGAATAAGTATTAATGATATATGAATGCTTAGTAAATTCATTTGGTAACTTTTCTTTTTTTAAAAGCATCGTATGAAGTGGGTTCTTCTTTTATTGCTTTTTGCATTTGGGCATTTTAACCAATTAACTGTGGCACCCCCGATTGAGAGCGTGCTACTATATATTGATAAAGGTCATTTTGCTGAAAAAAATGTTTTTTAACTCATTTTTGAAAGTACCACTACCTCCAAAGATATTTATAACAAACTAAAAATTTTCTTAGGGTGCCAATAATATATCAATGAGAAATATAACATCTTGTGCTGCAGTTGGGGTGCCTATCATGATGGGAAAGAAAAATGGATAATCCAAGTATGCTTCTTGCGTATTGTGTCATTAACAGGAAAAATTAAGTAGCTAAAAACATTTTACCTGTTCTAAATGAAATATTTCATTTAGTTGTAAAGTCTAACAATGTTATTAAAGCTAATGTGAACGTCTCTTCAAGTTATTTTGTTAAAAACGAAATGAAGACTCTGTGAGACTTCACACAGATCACTCTTGTAAGGTCTTATAAAAAAGCTTAGGAAACTAGTTGATACTATTAGTGATTTTTTAAGCACAAATCCTGAAATGAAAAAATTATTAACGATCAATGGCAAAGCTCAGTTCTAAGTTGTTTAGCTGATATTCATGAAAAGCTAAATATATTAAGTAAACAACATCAAGGAATAAACAAAACTGTTACCGATGCAAAAGTGAAGATATTTGGGTTTTATTATACTACTTCAATGGCAGCAAAAATTTTGAAAGGTTTTATTGTCTCCAAAAATGGGAAAGTAACTGGTAACGTTATAAATGTTATTGTCGATTCCTCAAAACATTTTGTCAGCTACTTTAAAAGAAAGATTTCCTGATTTATAAAAAAAATTGATTTCTCAACTTGAATGATGGAGCCAATGTCAGCAGTTCATTCTGATAATTCAGATTTACAGTATCAAGAAGAATTCGCATTCATTCAAAACGATGCGTGAATTAATATAAAAGGAGAAATGTCATAGCTTTGTGAAGAAACCGAAATTAAATATCCAAGTGCAACCAAGTGTGCAAGAGAACTATTGTTAAATTTTCCATCTTCGTATTTTCTGAATGTGGATTTAGTATCTAGCTGCTAAAAGGAAAAAGGTTGGATATAATAAAACGGGAGACTTGAGATTAAAGTAGTTATCTAAATTGGATCTCGCCTTATAAAATCCTTTTGAAATAAATTTCAAAAACGCACGGATCCCACTACTTTTTAAAATTTTTATTTCAGTTTTCTTTGGTAAGTTTTGAAAATTTACTTACTGTAATAATAATAATTTTCTAGTGATTTCCTAAAACCTAAAAGTTTCATTTTTTATATAGTACTAAAAATACAAAATAATTCGAAATTAAAGACATATTTGCATGTAATTATTTCAAACGACAAAAATGCTAAGGAAGGAATTGCCCATTTCAGCAGACCAATTTCATCGAAAAAGTGTCTGCTGGATGTAGAGATCAAAATCGCTTATTTTAAAATAACCAGACTAAAATAAAATCCCTCTTGTTGCTCTCCATCTTTAAAAATCTCTTATTACCCTATCCCCTCTTGGATAACTGACACCGGACATTGAGTGTTGGACATTAAGTTATAGACCCTCACGCAAGCTCTATATAGCGCAAAAAAACATAATCCCGAGGGCCGCATATAATATATATATATATATATATATATATATATATATATATATATATATATCTGTATATTAGATTTGGACCCATTACATACATTTATTGAAGTGAAATTTTAAAACGGAATGAATCATGATTATTGTTTTTCTTAGTTCTCATGTATACAAACATAGTAATATAATAAAAAAGAGGCAATGATCAAATAATGTTTAATTTCTTTAGTTAGCAAGATTTTTGCCACTCAATTCTTTCACTTAGTTTTTGCAAGTCGATCACAATGCGTGTATTTGGACATCGTAATTGATGTTGTAAGTTTTCGTTCATTAAGTTTGAGTGTGACTTATGTTTGATAAATTTCATTTTCGAAAAAAAAAATGATTCGTAGATTTAAGTTTATCCAAAAGCACTCAAAACTTTTTGTACCAGATCTCTCAAATAGGAAAATTTTTCTTTTGAATTATAAAAGTTCAAAAAATCTATTTTTGATTCTGATGTTTCAAAAATGTGTTTAAGTGCATTATTACATTGTATATCAATGTTTCTCAAACTGTAGGACACGCCCCCTGGGGTGGGCGGGGTAACCCTGCGAGGGGGCGTGGGCATATTGAAAATAAAAGGATTAAATAATTTTTTGGAATGAAGTAAAACAAAATGCTTTCTGACATAATAAAAAATACACATTTACACTGATACAATTTATTTTTATCAACTGGTGATCATCAAAAAAAAAAGATTCCACTTCGAACGCTCATTAGCCATCTTTGATCCTATAGCCAAATTTAAAAAAATAGTTTGTTTGCTTTGGTGTAATCCCACGATGAGAGATTTTTTTATTACGTCTCTTTTAACCTAAAATATTACTTTAGTTGACTTTTGAACTTACTGGTATGGTTATCTCCGTCGTTTTTTAGGGAAGTTGTAAATAATATATTTCTGTTTCGCCTTTTTCCACGTGAAAGAGTTTTATGACATATGGATAAGCATATTGAGCACTTTGAAGAATTATTTGGCCAAGATTTATTTTTGAGTAATTTGAAACATATAATGTGTTAGGGTTCATGTACGCCACTAGATGGCGCTATTTAAATTATAAGGTGTGTACTATTGTTTACGCGGGAGAAGTAAAAATCAACGATTGGAAGGAGGCTGTACGAGCCATTCGCTCTATGTTAGCGATACTTTTTATATATAATGTTTTCTGATAATGTAAAAACAAGAAATTGAAAGAGGCTGTGCGGGCCATTCGCTCAATGTTAGCGATATTGTTTTATAAATATTGTTAAAATAAAACCATTTGAAAGACATCAACATAAAAATTGGAGGCACCAGGACGAGATGCAAAGAGATAAGTCATTTTGAATAATATTTTTGATATTTGAAACTGTTATTAGGACTTATTGTACATAGAACTAATTTGAATGAATGAACCAAATTGTTTTTTGATTTCATGATTTTACTGCATATTTTTATTATTGATTTGGATATTTTGGTGAATAAATTTGTTATATGAGTGAAACAGAGAAAGCTCAAATGGCTGAAATTCGAGCAGCCAGAGGTCGTGTAAAGGCATCTTTGACCAGGCTAGAAAATACTTTTGATGAGATAAATACTCGAAATGAAATTTCTATTCGGTTATCCAGATTGGATGACTTATTCAAAGAATTCGAACGATTAGATTCGAATTTGAGTTTAGAGGAATCTGAACTCCAAGAGTTCGAAGAGAGATACTTTTATTTGAATGCTAAATTTAATGATAAATTAGATGAATTAAATGTTCAGAATCAAGGTAGAACACAAAATTCAGTAGCGAGTTCAATTACTTCGAACTCAAATGTTAGTAATTTTAGGTTACCAAAATTGAGTATACCACAGTTTAATGGTCATTTTAAGGATTGGATAAATTTTAAAGATTTATTTGTTTCTACTGTGCATTCACAAGTGTCAATATCGAACGTTGAAAAATTCCAGTATTTGAAAGGTCTACTTACTAATGAGCCAGCTTCGTTAATTAAGCATATGCCTATATCTAATGATTCGTATGAAGAAGCTTGGCAAAAATTGTTAGATAGGTATGACAACAAAAAACAAATTGTTCAGTCATTAATTAAAACGTTTTTGGATCAAAAACCTATTTCCGAAGCTAATTGTTTTAATGTGCGTAAATTATTGGACACGAGTGATGAATGCCTAAGAGGGCTTAATGCTTTAGGTGAGCAAGCTTCTAGTAAAGACTGCTGGTTAATTTATTTATTATTACAAAAATTGATCCAGAAAGTAGACGTTTATGGGCTATTAAATCATCTGAAGAAGAATTTCCAAACATGAAAGCTTTCCTTGATTTCCTAAACGTGAGGTGTTCTTCTTTAGAATTAATGTCAAATAATGAATCTGAATGTAAAATTCCGATAAGAAGTAATTATGCAAATTCTAATATAGAAAATGATAAGGTCTTAAAATGTTTGAAATGTAAAGGAACACACCCTTTATTTAAGTGTATTCAATTTAAGAGCATGGATATTAATTGTAGAAAAATTTTGTAAAACGTTTTCATTGTGCTTTTTATGTTTAAATAATCATAAATATAAATCTTGCCCAAATAACCATTTAAAATGTTCTCTATGCTCTTCTAAGTTCCACAATACTCTTTTACATGAAAAAGGCCCAACGGAAACGCGTTGTTTACAAATTCGTTACAGGGGAATGAAACTTCACAGTGGGAGGGAACTAGCGCAGAAACTCGCAACGAAGCGAGTGAGTTCAAAGGTCAAGCGGGAGAATCGGAGATTTATTCTGGGGCTTCGGTGAACAGTGAATTAAATCTTTCTTTTCTGCCCACAGCAAAAGTAAAGATATTTTATAATAATAATTCTAATGAATCATTTATCTGCCGAGCATTATTAGATTCTGGGTCTGAATGTTGTTTTATCTCAGAAAGAGTTGTAAATATTTTGGGATTAAAAAGAAAAAGCAGTAAAATTTCTCTTCGTGGGATCGCGGGGGTTACTGCAGGTCAAACTAAAGGCTGCGTTGATTTGGTTATCGGATCACAGTCTTCGAATGAGCGTTTGGAAGTGAACGCTTTCATTTTAAATAAAGTTACTTCACAAATTCCTTCGGAGTTTTTGGATGTGAAGGATTTAGATTACTTGAAATCGATTCCTCTTTCAGATGAGGAATTTATGAGTCCTAAAGAATGTGATATAATTTTAGGATCTGATTGTTTTTTTGATATTCTTCGCAGTGGAAAAATTGTTGGTTCTAAAAATGAACCCATTGCACAAAGAACTATGTTTGGATGGGTTGTTGCAGGAAAACTTAATGTTAAAAATAAGGAACCACATGAGTTATATTCTCATTTTTAAGTACTGAAAACGAATTAAATACCGATTCGCTTCTTCAGAGATTTTGGGAAACGGAGGAATTATCCGTTAAAAAACAATTTCTATCCGATGAGGAACAATTTTGTGAAAACCATTTTAAATCAAATTTTAAATATAATGATGAGGGTAGATTTGTAGTAAAATTACCGATATACAGAGACACCTCACGGTTGGGTAACACTAAAGGAATAGCAATTTCTCGGTTGCTTGCAATGGAGAGAAGATTTCAAGTAGATAAGGACTTTGAAAGGCAGTATAAAAAGTTTATGATAGAATACGAATCATTGGGGCATATGATGCCCGTGGAAAACAATGAGAAATCTATGGACCCAAAAATTTATTTTCTTCCTCATCATGCTGTTATGAAAGGTGACAGTGTTTCAACGAAATTACGTGTTGTATTTGATGGCACTTGTAAACCTTCAAATGGAAATTCTCTTAATTCAATTTTGGGAATAGGTAAAATGTTACAGCCTGACCTCTTCACGATTTTAGTGAAATTTAGATTGAATGAAATTGCTTTTTCCGCTGACATCCAACAGATGTATAGACAAATACTAATTGATCAAGAAGATCAAAAATTTCAGCGCATTGTGTGGAGAGAATCAAAGGACTCTCCCATACGGGAATATAAACTGTGTACGGTAACATACGGTACAGCATCAGCACCGTATTTAGCTACTCGCTGCTTGTTTCAAACGGGGTTAGATCTTGAAAGAGATGATTCTGCTGTTTCATCCCTTATAAAGGAATCTTTCTACATCGATGACTTAATGGCAGGAGCCCCTTCGAGTGAGGAAGCAATTTCCTTGATAAAAACACTTTCTAACATACTAGAAGCAAGAGGATTTCATTTAAGGAAGTGGCGGTCCAATTCATCAGAAGTACTTTCCCGTATTTCCTCAAACTGGGTAGGAGATAGTTCCAATTTGGAAATCCATCCTGATGAATGCTCCAAGGCCCTAGGACTTACCTGGAATTCTATGAAGGATATCTTCATTTTCAATTTAAAAGTAAATTTTCCGGACAATATCACTAAACGTTCTTTCCTGTCACAATCGGCAAGATTGTTCGATCCTC
Source organism: Trichonephila clavipes (assembly GCA_019973935.1). Classification (NCBI taxonomy): domain Eukaryota; kingdom Metazoa; phylum Arthropoda; class Arachnida; order Araneae; family Nephilidae; genus Trichonephila; species Trichonephila clavipes. Next base: position 38,204 of record BMAU01019545.1, on the reverse strand, counting down.
TCGGTTTCCTGACTCCCTGTACCGTGTCTATTAAGATTTTTTATCAACAGTTATGGCTGTTGAAATTAGATTGGGACAGTCCTCTTCCAGAAGCGCTTGCAACAAAATGGAAAACATTCCAGAAGGAGTTTGAACAAGTTTGTTCAATCCACATCCCCAGGTGGATCCACACTACTAGCCAACAAATAATTCTGCATGGTTTTTGTGATGCGTCTGAGTTGGCCTATGCATCGGTCATCTATGCTGTGCAGCCGCAAGCCGATGGTAATACCAAGGTGACTCTTTTGGTGGCTAAATCAAGGGTGGCACCTCTAAAGTCAGTATCAATTCCAAGATTGGAGCTCAACGGTGCACTGTTACTTGCACGCCTTTATGCAACCTGCAAGAACATCTTGAAGGAGCAACTCTAGCTTTACAATTTGTGAATTAATTGTAAATATGTATCATATTTTATATTTGCATGCTGGATGTACTGTATTATTAGGTATTATTAAGCAAACTTATTGGATTATTGGTTTAAAAAATATTGTAAAAAAATGTATTCATAAATGTATAATGATGTAGGTATCGAGCAACTACATCCAAGCAATTAATGGGTGATCTACAAACTCATAGGGTTACTCCCAGTAGGCCATTTTCTGTTTGTGGCGTAGATTATGCTGGCCCCATCAATATTTTAAGATATAGAGGTAGAGGAGCAAAGACTACTAAGGGATATATAGCTCTTGTTGTATGTTTTGTTACCAAAGCTCTACATTTAGAACTAGTGAGTGATCTCACTTCTGAGGCTTTTATTGCCTCCTTGAAACGCTTTTGTGCTAGAAGAGGAGCACCTAAGCACATTTATTGTGATAATGGTACCACTTTTGTTGGTGCCAGAAGAAAATTGCAAGAAATATTTAAATTTGCATCAAAACTTAATGAAAATGAACACTTTTGCTATTTTCTATCTCAAGTGAATATAGAGTGGCATTTTAGCCCTCCAGTGAGTCCTCATTTTGGAGGATTATGGGAAGCAGGAGTTAAGAGTATTAAGTACCATTTAAAAAGGGTCATTGGAAACACAAATTTAACTTTTGAGGAGTTCAGCACTTTGTTAACACAAGTAGAGGCAATTCTGAACTCAAGACTTCTAGTCTCTTTGGATTGTGACAATGATCCAGACAGTTTAAATATTTTAACTCCTTCTCATTTTCTCATAGGTGAGGTTATTACCTCTTCCCCCTGAGCATACCAATGATGATAAACTTTCTCTTCGCTCCCGATGGGATATTGTCCAAAAAATGAAGTTAGGTTTTTGGAGAAAGTGGAAAATGGATTATCTGAGTAATTTGCAAAACAGAACTAAATGGAAATCTCCTAACCATAATATTAAGGTTGGAGAAATTGTAATTATTAAGGAGGATAACATTCCTCCAGCCACCTGGCCTTTAGGTAAAGTAATTGAAACGCATCCAGGAAAGGATGGTGTGGTAAGAGTAGTAACTCTTAGAACTGTTAAAGGTCGATTTAAAAGACCAATTCATAAGCTTTGTAAACTTCCTCTACATCAAGAATAACTTCTTGATGGGGGGAGTATGTTAGGGTTCATGTACGCCACTAGATGGCGCTATTTAAATTATAAGGTGTGTACTATTGTTTACGCGGGAGAAGTAAAAACAACGATTGGAAGGAGGCTGTACGAGCCATTCGCTCTATGTTAGCGATACTTTTTATATATAATGTTTTCTGATAATGTAAAAACAAGAAATTGAAAGAGGCTGTGCGGGCCATTCGCTCAATGTTAGCGATATTGTTTTATAAATATTGTTAAAATAAAACCATTTGAAAGACATCAACATAATGCATATAATGAAAAATGTTTTACAAAATTATTATTAGAACACATGCTACACTTTCCCCATGAACAATTTTAAGGTTTTGATTGCAGTTTTGTGCGACTTCTTATGCTTTATAAATGTAAATAAGCAGAATATTAAAAAAAAAGGGCACTTGTGATTCCTATTGAAAGAAGTTGAAACTGATCAAGCTATTGAAGAACCTACTGAAATAATTCATATTAAGCAAGATAGCGAAAGTAAATATCAGAAAAGCGTTAGACATGAAAACGTTTGAGTTGATTTGAAATTTTCAAATGCTGCCTAAAAATCTCTATGAAGAAAACTATGAAGCCATAATGTAGCACTTCGCCTTGTCAAAAAGACACAAGGAAGAAAAAGTTCAAAATGCTATTTGTAGATCATCAAACTACAGAAAATTACAAAAATTTGAACAAAATATGACAGTTTTGCTGTGGAAAATAACGTTCCTGTGTTAGCGAAAAGTGTCTGTGATTTACGTCCTTTATTAAGGACACGCACATTTGGAACATTTTCCTTAGTTTTATTGGATTTTTTCTCAAATTTTCAAAGAAAAATTGAAAAGTTCTTGTAAGTAAGTAAGTATATTTTCTCTTAATTTAATAATTCACTGGAATTGTGATTTTTATCGAGTATAGTAAAAATAATTATAAAATAAATTATAGTTTTAAAACAAACAAAAAACGCGCTTTTATAGTGAATCGAACTAAAAAGTAAAAAAAAAATATATAAATATATATTACTTAAAAGTAACATACACAAAATTTAATACTTATCTTGTTAATTTGTACGGTTTATAACTATGATCGTATTGTAGCTTTAGCGCCCAAAGTGCATTATTATTGCATTCAATATATTATTATTTTTAGGGGGCGCGATAAAAATTATGATTGGAAATTGGGTCACCATTAGTGAAAGTTTGAGAACCACTGTTCTATATCATTGGTGTCACTTTGAATTTGTAATTCTTTCATCAATGGGAAGTGTTGAAAGTTATTATGAATCTGCGGGTTGACCTCCCCTAGTTGTGACCCTGACTCAAAATAGAAATGACTTTCACGTATTCTTAAGAATATGGCTTTTATAGTTAAGAATAGAAACGTTTTTAAAAGTATCAGTTAGTTTTCGAATGATTTAAACTACATATTCCATATTACCCGACTATTCCATAATATCATCCATTTATCATTTTTTTTTACAAAAATTTTATTTTTATTACAGCAAGAACATTTTTTGTCAAGTAATAATTCTTTACAATCGTTTATAATATATATCCATGATGATATTTTTGGGATTTTTTAAAATCAAAAACCAGTAAAGTTATATTTGGTAACCAGTATATATAACACCCGACTCTCTTTTAAGAGAAAATATTAAATATAAATGAATTATATTTATAGAGTTTACTGAAGAAACTTATGTGAATGGAGCTGTGGACCAGCAAACAGAGAGTTATATTAACGTCGTACTGTGCCACACTAGGGCCATTGGGATGGACCTCCAATTTTTTACCTGGGTCAAGTGACGAGGATGACACCTGAGCTAGCGACCCCTTTCCTACCACACCACACCAAAATGTGGTCACTGAACCTCGAACCCATTTATACGTTGGGTCTTCAGTGGCAACAGGAATCGAACTCGCTACCTTCCGACCACGAGTTCGTTCATGTGTTCGTACTGATATTTTTTGATTTAAAAAAAACTAGGGCCCCAAGTGGTTTCTTCTTCAGGGACCCCTTTTTTGAGAATCTGCTCTGCTCCAAAGTGGAATTCCGCAAAACCCATTTTTAGTGGATCCCTACTCAAAAAAATAAACATACCTGAAAAATGTCAAGTCTTTAGGTCTAAAAATGATGAGTGAATCACTTTTCTCCTTTATATATGTAATGTTTCAACATCAAGCTTTTGAAAAAGAAGCAGTTTTATTCAGCGAGCAATCGACACATCTTTCGCAGAGAGAAAACAGAAGCCAAATGAAGCTTTTAATTGGGCTGAAAAACTTTTTATATCTAGAACTTTTAAATAACTCTTTTTAGTTTGTGTTTTTGTTTGAAAGTGGAGGGTGGCAGCGTACATATGGAGACCATTAAATTTAATGAGCTGGGATTAAAAGTGTTATGTTTAAAATATATTTTCTGAGAAATAATTGGGAGTTTAATTTAAGACTCGAAGATGTTACGGAAAATAAAAGTTAAATGGTAAATAGAGGATTTTCTATTTTAGATCTAATTTAATTATCCTTGCATACTGATAGATAAATTTTAATAATTGCGGTATTTGATCAGAACAATTTGTTGTGGTATGTATCAGTATGCAATTGCATCAAAATTCCTTTTGAACAATTTAAACGATAAGAAAAATTAATAAAAATGAAGAAAGGAATGGTGTAACTTTATCTAAATTATCTTCTTTACTGAAAAGTTTTTTAGAAAAATTCTTTATCTCCCTATTCAGCACCATTTTTTTTACTGAAAAAAATAAGTAAAAAATGTAACATGTACAAACTTTTTGACCTTTATCCTCAAATAACAGAAGGAAATAATATTTGAGAAAATGAATAGAAATAACATTGAGAAAACATTATCTAAGTACGTTTTGGCTGTGAGTGAGGAGAACAAATTTCTGGGGAAAAGATGAGAAAGGAGACATCTGAGAAAATTTCTATAAAATGCAAACAAAACGATTCCAAGTTATAATGATCAAGAGCTTGTGGTCACCGTTGTTTCTGTCAGAACTTGGAATCCTAGTACCACTGAAGAACCATCGTGTAGAATGACCGATACACACTAAATCTGTGGAAGATGGAAGTACTCACGTTGGCGTGGTGTGGAAGTTAAAAGTGTAGGGTACAAAATCAGCTGGCATCTTTGTCATTTGACCACAGTTAAAACTTACGAGAGCCACATTGGCACTTAAAAACTCGACAAAATTTTCAATACTATTCTTATGGAAATTTAAAAGAACGTTCTTGTATTTTTTTTTTAACTTTTTTTCGTGCCCATACAGGAATATTTTGAAAATGAAAGGACTGATTTCCTGGCTAAGTCGGCAGCCAAGCGGGGGATTGAAATATCAGTTATATTCCAAAATCGTTTTACAGGAAACAGAATAAAGAAAATGTTGTCTATGTTTGGAACATTCTGCACGCGCAATCAACTCACTCTGAAAGAATTTTTTTGACCATTTCACAAAGACTGTCTTGTGATCACTTTGTTTGCAAATTGTATAAAATCATACAATTCCTTACTGCTCATGGTAATTTTAAAGTGTTCCTCAACAGATTTAACCTGTGCTTTTCCAAATTTTATGACTGCAATGTAAGTGATGAGCAGTGTTGAACATCTTATCCTTTTTGTGTTCAAAGTTTAAAAAAGAAAGAAAATACCTGAAATCTTAAAATCAACTGGCCTAATAATTTTTTCAGTTTGTTTCAGGTTAAGCTTCGTTCACATTATTTTGTATCTTTATCGATTTGATTTTCTAAAATTTTTCATTTCTCTGTTTTTGTAACTCCCGTGTGCTGGTTTTGTTATGTAATTTTTATTTTGTATAATTTACTTTTTGTCTTTGTAACTTATTTGTTTTTGTTATTTAATTATTTCATAACTTTTGTTTTGTTATTTATTTTTTATTTTATTTATCTTATCTTGTTTGTTTTACTTACTTCTGTATGCCTCGTGTGATACTTGTGCTACACGAGAATTATTTTATCGGTCTTCAAATAAAAAGTGAGACAGGAAACGCATGAAATGAGGGGATGGTCTTTTCCGAAGAGATTGGGAGGTCAATGTCAGGTCATTGTATAACTTGCGAACTGAACGATTCAAGGGAAATTCCTGAAGACATCGTAAACTCAGCGCCCATAATTGGGACATATCTTTCTCCCAGACGTAGAAAAAAACCCTTTTTTTCTAGATTAGAGTTGTTTTTCTCGTGTCCATGAATTTGGCAAGGAAAAATAAAATAGAAAATGGTTGGCCTGGGTTAATTTGAAAGCATAGAGTTAAAACGACCATTTTAATTAATTAAAACATTTGTTTTCATCTTTATTGAAAAGCAGTGAAGCAATGGAATCCAATAAAGAATTCATACATTTAGCTAATTGTAAATAAATAAATTCATTAACTAAAAATTGGAATAAACAATTTGAATAATTAAAAAAAGACAGTGACATTGATTTTAATAATAAAATTCTATTGGAAAAATTATCGAATTGACTGCATTGATATTCAATTTTAATAAATTTAGAAAAAAATAAATGAAAGGGTTTATAACATTTCAGCCAATTGAATTTGACTGTTAACTCCCTATTGTAGATGTGTTGAGGTGTGGAAGTACGGAGAATGGGTAACCATCTTCGACCTCTTCACAAAACAATATACGTAGATAACATTTCTAATCCTTAAATATTGATTAAAATATTTATAAACTTGAAACAAGTGTACAAAATGTAAATGAAATTATCTACCAATATATTAATTGATTTATGTTAATTGTAACTGACAACGAGATTGCAATAGTTAACTGTGTGATCAAATGCAACCTTATAAAATTTGACATATTTTAAAGTTAAAAAATTATTTAGCAAAAATTCAGAGCAAATGATTAAAACATTGTGTTTTTTCTTATGTAATATCTTATAAAAAAATTATTCCAAAAGCCTACAGCTGATTATAAAAATTGAGAATACACACTTAATTTGATCCATGTAAAATTATTGAAGGAATTAATTAACCCTCCAACCCGACAGCACGGATTTTTTCCGCCCTACTAGAGAGGCTTCGAAAACAAACCACACTGAATTTTTCGCAAGGCAGGGGACTCACCAAAAATGAATCAAACTGATTTTTTCCTCCTCAAGTAATGTGTTCAAAAACGGCAAGGTCGTGTTTTTCCGAATTCTCCCCTTTAAAGATTTAGCATCTTGAAAGATAATTAGAGACAGTCGGGAAAACACAATGGGCATTGAGGGGAAGTTTTATGGCTCACGGGGAGACCGGTTCCTGTAGCAATCGTAAAAAATTTGAAGAATTTCTTTAAACCTAAAGTGTACGCAAATAATTGCAAGTCAACGAGTTGAGAATTCTCATTTTTTCATTACCTTAAAATTCTCAAATGAAATGAAGTTTTTATAATGTACGTCTAAGTTTTTAAAAAATATGTGGAGTATTTAAATTCAAATTATATATTAAAACATTGAGGATAATTTACTGATTCATTTTTCTTATTTTAATCAATACTTTCAGGGATTTTTTTAAAAATGATTATTTTGTAATGTGTCAAAAAAATAAAAAAAAGGTTCAAAATTTAAAATCTTTTAAAATTTCAGACACTTCTAAACATGAATAATTTTTAAGCTTCTGTATTACATTATTTGCAAAAAATTAATGCATTGTTAAAAAAACCCTATTTAAATCTTTTAGTTTTTCATAATTTTAAAGCCAGCTATTCAGGGCATCTTACATAGAATTTCTTGTTTTGTATTGTTCAGATAACAAATTATATTTGAATTTTGAATGTCTGAACATTAATTTCATTCAAAGAGAACTTTAACTACAAGCTTATATTTTTGAACTTGAATCTTCAAATAAAGAGTATTTAAAAGCACTGGACAAATTTACAGTTAACATTTGCGCATATAAATAAATATTAAGATCCTTTTTAAATTCAAGTTAAAAAAATATATGTTTATGCATAATCCCTCATCATTCATGTTCCATTAGTGGTTGACTGAAGAAAATATTATTAAAATTTGGACATTTTTATAATCTTAACCATGCAAAACTAGGAATTTTGTATTAGCTCCACTGAAATTCTGCATTGGAATTTCGAAAAAGATATTTATGCGTGTCTCACATAATCAGTTGAAAAACATATATTTACCATAAATACTAATAATTCTTTGGATATTTAAAACTCTCATTAGATTAATTTTTAATATATATATATATATATATATATATATTCGACTTCTAATATTTTTTCAAGTATTCCTTAAATTTCATATAATTTAATTAAGTGAGGGGATATTAAAGTCGCACTCTCTCTCTTCTCTACTCAACTAATTGAGGGCTTTTGGCGACGGACCTGTGGCCGGGGTACCAGGTGGTCAAGGTATCGAATCATGGTTGGCATGTCTCGAGTTCGAGCCCAGTTTCACGAAAGACCCGCCGTGTAGGGCAGCAATGCACGTTAAATCTATCGAGAGCTGAAAGGTCTTCTCGTTGGTGAGGTGTGGTAGTTAGGAGAGGTGGTGCCAGCTCAGGTGTCGCCCTCGTCATTTGACCATGCTTCTAAATTACGAGGTCCATAACTAAAAGCCCTCGTGTAGCTGAACAGTGCGACATTAATATTCACTCACTTGGCGACGGACCTCGTTATTTTAAACCATGGTCAAGTGACGAAGATGACGCTTGAGCATCGCTCCCCCATGGCGGATCTTCAGTATTGCTAGGATCGATTTTATGACACGCCAGCTACGAGTCCGTTACTTTGACCATTAGGCTACCGTGGCCTCACAATGGGGTTAAAAACTCCATGTTATGAGTAAAAAAATATGCTGACACATTTGATGAACTTATAATAGATTTTAGCATAGAAGATAGATGTGTGATATGCTAAAATGACAATATGTGAAAGTTATGAGAATATCGATGACAATTTTTGAAAAATTCAATTTAAGTTTCAGTTTGAAACTTATTCGTTTTTTTCCCGCATTTAATATTAAATAGTCGCGATAACAAATTAATAGTTTAACGCATTCATAGATTAGAAAAAATAAAGGTATAAATGACATTGTTGGGAATAATAAGTTTTTATAGTTTTGAATTCAGACTTCTTTACAGGAGTGTAGACTATTAAAAAGCTGATGTAGAAGTTATAAAACTAATATTTAAAATATATGGAAAACAATATCTGCAATTCCATGATCTTGACGAGCAGAAGACGGCATTTTTACTTAGTAGGGCAGAATAAGCATAAGGTAGGAGCTTGTGGAGTAAACAACCAGGCCTCTGCAGTTTTGGCAGGTAATGAACTCCCATTTGTTGCTTTCAGTAAGGAATATAAAAATAACAAATACAAAAAAATTCATGTAAAATTTTATATATTTTAATAACAATGAATTGTGAACTTAATTTCCAATTCATATATATATATATATAAAAAGAAGTGCGGTTGATAGAGTACCAATAATTTTAAGGCTACAGTGGACAGTAAAAAATTTTTGATTTTTACAAACATGCCCCAAATTTTTACTGGCTGTATGTAACTTAGAACTAAAACCATATAAAGAATTTGGTGAGAAAAAATGATTAGTTTTTAAGAAATTTAAAATTTAAAAAAAATTAACAAAAATTTAAAAAATTCAAAAGGTTCCATGCGTTTTGATTTTTTTAATATTCATATTTTTTTACCTGATTTAACTTCTTTAAGCTATTCTTTACAAATGTATGCATACAATGTAATGCTTTATATGATAATTTACAAAATATGGGTAAACGCAAATTTTTATATAAAAATTTGAAGAATTTTAATGATTTCCTAGATAAAAAAACTTTAATTTCTTATTTCACCCTATCACTATTACTACAATGCATCCAAGAATTTATAAGTATACATTAGATGAATACTTTTGGAAAGTTTTGTTATAATTCGACAAAAATTGCAACGCATGGAACATTTTGAGTTTTGGTTTCGAGGCAAATTTTTGATTCTGAGAAAAACAGCTTTATTTTTTTTAAGGAAATTAACTTTTTTTTAAATTAAAGATATAAATATGAATTTGAAATTGCAAAACACTAATATCATACAAATATAAGATAGATGCAGAATATATATACATAAGGTTCTGCAATATTTATTGTAACAGTCACATTGACACGTGGTATATACAGTGATAAAAATTGAAGTAAGCTAGAACTTTCTTATAATATCTGAAGTAAATTAGCAAAATGTATTTCATTGTTTTTTCTCAACCAGATAATATATTATATATTTCATTAATCATGATGAGTAAAAATAAAGTATTTCAAAGAGATTAAATTACAAAAATTCAATGCTTTCGAGGAAGGTTTCATTTTTTAGAACAACAGCTATTTTTATTCTAAAGGAAAAAACTTAGTTTTTTTTAAAAACAATTAAAGACATTCATATAAATTTGAAAAACACTAATATCATAAAGATAAGATAAACATAGAATATATGTATAAGATTCTGCAATATTTATTGTAACAGTCACATTGACATGTAATATATATAGTGATAAAAATTGAAGTAAGCAAGAACACACACACACACATTTTAATAAAATCGAAAGTAAATTAACATAATGTATTTCATTATTATTTCATCAACCAGATAATATATTATATATTTCATTAATCACAATGAGTAAAAATAAAGTATTTCAATACAATTAAATTACAAAAATTCAAAAAATAACAAATCTAATTACATATAACAAGAAAACTGTTTGCTAAGTCTGATAAAAAAAAAAAAAATTTAAAAAGCACCGGCACTATAGGCTGCATTTGTTTTCGTGGCATTTCTTTTCATTTTCTTTTGTTTCATAGAAACATTCTGAGAAATGCGTCGGTTATATTGTCTTTCTGCAATAGTCAAAGAAAAACTGTCATTTAGACATCAGTCCTTTTTCGCTTCAAGAGATTTCACATAGCCCAAATTGTGCTTTTCGATGGCATCCGTTACTGCTATTTCCAGCCTCCTCTTGGAGACGAATACCTCTTTTGGGCATTTTCGCCAAATGCAGCTATGCAGACTTTCATTCGAATTTTGCGTCTTGCCTGCTACGCATCTTTCAAGAATGGTGTCTGAAGCTAAACGTTGATAAAAGGCATAATTTTCTCCACTACTTGTGGCGACAAGTAAGTTTTCAAGGAACTGTGTGACCCTGGGGTCTCACCTTTGGCTATAGCTCTTTTATAGAAACACCATGATGATTCCCCTTCAGGACATTTACCATGCATAGGCTTTTTCTCAGTTGACGAACAATGCATCAGGCTGGCATATATAGCAGTTTTCATTTTATCGGTATCAGGGGCATTATCTTTTATTGCCTTTCTATAGTAATTTTGCAACTTTGTGATGTTTTTATCTGTAAGACTTCCTGCTTACGCCCACCAAGAGTCACTTTTTTTTCACCTTCCATTCTTTCACTTTGTTATGTAACGATGTGCCTAGCCTCTTTGCAATATGATTCAGGCACTCATCCTTTTCGATTTTTATATCAGAACCATATATTTCCTTGTCCGACAAAAATTGAAAGTTTTTGAGTCACCATCATTCAGCATTGAAACGAATCTCATTTGGCAATCACTAATTGATCGCCTCCACATAATTAGTGCAGCGTGCATCTCCTTGGCTCCAGAAGTTCCATCAAAATTTTTGTCACACTCATCCGCATGTCCTTTTTGCCATATGTGGAACTCCACACTATCGACTCCCATATCTCGACAAGCAACTACACAATTATGACAGTATTTCGACAATATTTCAAAGTCAAGGACAAGTCCACTAAGGATATCGATGATTATTCCTAATCCTAGGTTAGATGTATGTCCTCGTTTTTGCCAAGTACCATCATATGATACACTCACATCAATTATTTCCTGATTTTCTAGAGAAGCATCAACTTTCACGTGAGCTTCTCTAGCAGCTTGACGTGACATTTCGAGCATTTTTTTCTTCACCTCTTTGTTTTTCACGGATAAGTTGTGCATGCATTTGGCAAATGTTTTTCGGTCCATTGTTGGCATGTTGAGCACAGATGAAAACGTTTCCAAAGCAGCATGCTCTCTGCCTATGGATAGGAAGGCACTCACCAGTTTGCTGTTTATATCATGTGAATTTTTGGCCTCTTCTTTGAAACTTGAAAAACACTATCATAGCTTTCATGACATGATTCGCATAAAAGTTCCATCTTTGTAGAATACCCCATGGAATGGTGTTGTTTTATAACAAGGGTACAGTTTGTACAATATTTAGAAGGAACTTTCTGCAATAATTCAGAAAACACAGCCTTGTGGGTGAAAATATTGCTTGCCTCAGGTTGGGGAAGATACTCGGTTCAGACAATGTATCTCTCTGCAATACCATACTATTACTGTTTTTTTCATCAACAGTTTTAGAAGATATTCTGCCATCGCTTCTTGCTATTTTCAGCCAACATCTTTTCTATTTTTGGTAGGACGACCTTTTTAGGTTTTCTATATCTCGATGATATAAGATCCATAATAAAAATTTTAAATAACAAAGGCAATTTAAAATGAACTTTAGTTCTGAAAAGAACTTTTTGTTTTGGTAAAATCAATATAAAAGTTAGAATAAAATTGAACGAAAAATGCAAACGCAAGTTCGAACGAATTGTAAACAAATAATGCCGATTTAGGTCTCAGATACAGTTAAAAACAAATTGTTGCCATCCAAACCTTGATAAATTAACATTTAAAAATAAAAATTAGAGAGGCTATGTCTACAGTAAATAAAATTCGTACTGTCAAAGTACATGACAGCTTTGTCAGCCTGACATCAGAATGTAAACAAAGGGGCGTGGTCATGGATGACTGAATCGGAACTACCCCTTAACTCGGTAAAAATGCATGAAACCAAAAAATTTTTTTTTTTGCGTTTGATAGAGAGGAAAAATTTTTTTTTTCGATATTTTAGTCAATTTTCCACATTTTAACTGTCCACTGTAGCCTTAACGCAATTTTTTATATTTCGTTCTCGTAAACTTTATTCCTTTTAAAACATGTATTGCCAAAAAATATCCTTTTGTGTATTTATAAAATTTTAAAATATAATGGTTATCTTACCCAACATTTTAAATCATGGGCGGCAACTGTGTAGCTAAGACGTGCCAAACCAATCTGTCAGTATCATTCAGCGTGCCACATAGTAGGAAATTTTGAAATCCTTCCATTCTTACGGTAATATTTGCAGATTTAAAGAATAGAGGTAAATAATTTAGATTTACAGTTTTATTTTTATATTAATTATGATCAATAAAATATATTTATTAACATAAGAATAAACAATATATAATGTTACTATTTCTTCAACAAAGATAAATAAATTAAAAATGTATGTTTCAACATATTTATTTAAATAAGAAATAGACAAAGTGAAATATAAATTATTCCCTTCATTACAGTTAAATAAAATTGTAATGCGAATTAACTCTTTTCACCACTCTTTCTTTCATATCGCAAAACCAGGGGTATTATGCGTGATACAATTCTGAGCATTTAGTTGTTAAAATAATTTCTTTGCGGAGTCAAAAATATTTTTCATATTAGGAAATATTTTTTACTTTGATATGCCGAATCATAAGTGGAAAGCAGAGTACATGCAATTTTCTTTTCAACAATTAAATCCCCTAGCAATAACACTCAATTATTTACAAAATAGCTGTAAATTTATCCTTAGAATTATCTTTCAGATTATTTTGTAGTTCCATAAATGTCCATAACTCAGAAGATGTTTGTCAAATAAGGTCTATTATCAACTTCCATCCACTCAAATATTGACAAATTTTTAGAGTAGTTCTGAGTGCCACCAAGAATTGTACCACGTACCAAAGGTCCATAGATTGCCGACACGTTTTAAATGTTCTTATTAACTATCCATCTTCTATTCAAACACAATTTATATGATAAAAAAGGGTTTTCATTCATTTTGTAGGAATTGTATTAGATTCAACCATTAGTAATTTTGTGTATCAAAAAATTTACACTGTTTCGGGGATCCCCTTAGAGCAAAATGAAAGGAATTTGACATAATTATAGTAAGTTTCTCTAAAAGGGGAAACGTTCACTTTCAAAATACACTGCATAAAGTGGTTTTAGGTGTACGAAGTTATATTCACTATTATTCCTAAAATAAATTTTGATATTTTGGTTTTCGTTAAGTTTTGAACTTATTTCTTCAAATATACTTCTCCATTACATTTCTTTCAAACTTGCTATTTTCTTTTGCGGCCACGGTAGTCTGATGGTCATGGTTATAAACTCGTGTCCAGTGTTCGAGCCCTGGTACCACACAAATTTAGCGTTGAAGAGGAGCTGATGCACGTTAAACACGTCGAGGTCAAAAGTCCTCACGTTGGTGTGATGTGGAAGTTTGGAAGGGGAGTTATCAGCTCAGGTATCGTCCTCGTCACTTAACCGCGGTTCAAAATTATACGCCCGAAATCAACAGCGAAAATACTACAAGAAGATTTTTTGACATTTGTTAAATCAAATTGTGTGGAATTCCTTCGTTATCTTTAAAAAAAAATGGCGAGATTTTAAATCATATTGGTTTTCGAATGAAACTGATAGAACGATTGATAGAAGAAGGAGGTAGTGATTCTAGTTCTCGAAATTTTGTTTCCCCCTAAAATTTCTGAAAATGTAGTCCGCTTAATTGGAAGGCACTTCCCTTCATATGTAGAAAGTGACTGTTCAAAAAAAAAAAAAACCTCGCGAAAAATGTGTGGTATGCAACCTTAAGATAAATGATAATGGAAAACGCATTCGAAAAGAAACTCGTTTTCAATGTAAAGGCTGTAATGTTGGACTGTGTGCAGTGCCGTGTTTTTGAAAAATATCTCACTGTGACATTTCTGTAAACGACATGTACGTGTCTTTCTCATACTTCTTTGATATTTTTTGCTATTTATGCCTGTTAAAATTATTTTTTTATAAAAGTTTTTTTTGTAATTAATTGTAAATTGAATAAAACCTTTTCTTACAATTATATGTATTTGAGGATGAAATCTGATTTACTTTATTCAGGAAATTTTTAGTAAATTTCATTTTCTTAGCCAACATATTTCTTTTTTAAAACATGCATATTTGTGTATTATATAATTAAATTTCTAACTATCTAAAATTATGTCTGGCTTTTTTCTTCATTAAATCTTTCAGAATTTACAAATTATCTTGCCATTATTCATTATGTACTTAATAAGGAAAAATATATCTAAATATAAATAATTTCTGGCCTAATAAACATATAATTGTTTTTAGCTACAGTTTGCAAAACACATTGAAATTTGTATCGGGACAGGATTTTAACATATTATGAATGTGTTTTGACTGCCATTATGTTATGTATTTATCTTTCATTCATTTTTACAGTATGAGTAGAAGTCGTAAACAGTTTTGTCACAGTAAAATTAATTTTTGTTTTATATTCAAATTATATTATTATATTGATTCTGAAAATAATAGGTTAGTTTGACAAGCCATTATTTCACAATTTTAAAGCATTGAACAGTTTTGAAATTTTTAAAACTTTTATAAAATGTTAAATTATTAAAAATATTTAATTATTGTAAGTGATTAATACTTCTTAGATTATTGGAAACAAAAGGTATAAAATTTAAACATATCTCTTTTGTTGAATTTTAATAATTATTTTTATGGCTAAACCTGGAAAACCCCAATTTTTTTTTCAATATTAACATTAAGATATTTTTAAAAAATAACTAGAGCTCTCAGACCTAAATCCATATGAACTTTTATAGAACATATGTAAGGGAACATTTACAAGATAATTCAAGACTCTATCTTGAACAGGAAAAAGCCTTAGGGATTAGAAAACTCTCATCTTCAAAATTAAAAATCTGAGAAAAACATATTTAAAATTTGTAAAGGCATAAAAAAATTCCAATGCCTGTAAAGCTTTTAATTTTTAATCTGTTACTATCCAACTTATGCTCTACATGAAAATTGTACTTGAAATATAAATATGACTGAAATATCTTTTTAATTCAAAATATTCTATGACATAACATTGATAACAACTGTTAATTTGATCAATTATTCACTTTTATCAGAACCTTATATATTCACAAGAGTTTTAAATGCAAAATATTTATATATAAATTAGTAGTTATACAAACGTAATCCAGAAATCACCAAGTTTGTGTAAATAATATCTTTTTTTTCTCAGTTCTCCGTCGTGGCAGTTAAGCAAGTTTAAGTTTTTGTTGCATGACTTTAAAATACTGCAGTGTAGTACTACAATAGATTTATTATAATGTAGTTTGTTGTACATCAGGAAATATTTAGTTCATTCTGCAACATTTGTATTCTGTAGTCTAATTGTAATATTACCTAAAAAGCTGCATTTTAGATTTACCGTATTTTCAGTCATATTCTATCCCTTTCAAATATTATTTCTCACAGTACCCTGCGTAAATTTTGATTTTTCAAAAAGAAAATTAATGAAGACAAAGTATAGAGCTTTTAAATTATATAAACTATGTGTCAAAAAATATATTGGTCTTTAAATCAATCTTAATTAAGTAAATGTGAGAAAACTCAAAAACTTAAAACCATGAGCAAACAGAAATGATTTTAGAAATTAAAATTGTAGTTAATAGCCATTTCACACGAAATATTGGATTGTGTTAAAAAATATTTTTAATTAATTCAATCTAGAATGCAAAAATTCTTTAAAATGAAACCGAATTAAAAAATCAAAACTCATAAAATTAAAATTTCTTAAAACCTAATTGGTTTTAGATCAGAAATTGAGCAAGTTTTCCAAATATATGAAATATATATTTGCAATAAATTGGTGAAGTTTCTGTTGGCCGTGAAGTGGAGAAAATGTCCATTTCACAATCCTCGCCCTAGGCCAGAGCTGTGAATGAGAAACCTCCCCTTTCGACAACACAGAGACCGATAAGCAATAAAATCACCCCTTGCAAAACCATTTGAGGACCTCCTGCAGTTTTAACAGGGGAAGGCATAAAACTGCTGTGCGTTTTCGAAGCAGTTCGCTAAATTTATCTGAAACATTTTTGCTACCGCTAGCTTTGAAAAGTAGACCGCTTTCGAAGTGAAATTCAATTAGCGGGTCATCCACTCAGAGGGTTAATGTTCTCAGGAACGATTCTTCCCGCCGAGACATTCAATATGAGGTCTTAGGTATCATTTTCCTTTCACTCTACCCCCAGATACAGTCTTTCGAAACACACCCCTGTTATAGTCATATTGTCCCTGTGCGGGGGTGTTTAAATTTATTTAAATCGTGATTATCTCGAGTTTGGCTTTTCCGATTGACTTCGGGTTAGTATCGTTCAACTCTGCTCGTGAACGGCTTTCGTCTTTGGTCCAGCTTGCTAAGCTCAATATTTTTAGAAAAAATTTCAATCTTGTTACGTGAAAGAAGTGCGTACGTAAGTTCACACACACTTTTTTTTTTAGGCAAATCAACTTTTCTTTGACTAATTTTTTTTCTAATTTCTATCTTTTAAAATATTTATATTGTGAAAGCATTCAATATTATTACTTCAAAATTTATAAAAATAAAGCAAAAAATAAATCAGCACTATTACATAAAATCTAAAAGAAGTTTTTTCCTTTACTATAAAACATAATAGACAAATATAATTAAACAAAAGTTTTAAGTATTTAGTCAACTGACAGAGTTCCCCCTCCTCCCCCCCCAAAAAAAGTGCATTCAATTGAGTACAATTCGTTAATAAATACATTTTATAACTGATGCATATCTTGAAAAAAATTGTTTATGCAAAAGAAATTTATTATATAACTTTGACTGTAACATTTAAAAGAGCATATTCAGCTACGTTTAATTTAATCTTTAAATATATTATCGATAATAAAAATAAAAACGTATTTATTTGAAGGAACAGTGCGAAGGAAAAAAAAATCTGTGGAAAATTATTTTGTTACCGGGGAAGGTAAAGACTTCATTTACGAAAAAATTATTTCTGATTGATAAAAAGAGGTGCTGTGAGCACAGTTACGTATCATCAAAGAAAAAAAACTATTTCAACCAAGCATTTATGAAAAATAAAGTGTTTTATCAATTACCTTTTAATGGCTTCTTGTTTTGATGCTAATTTATTTAAAATGGAGTTTTTTGTTCAAAATCCTATTTGCAATTTAAATTCATGTTATAACTATAGCAATCAATTTTTTTTTTGAATACAGGGATTTGATTTGCAAAAGCATTGATAAAAGAATTTAACTCGTAAATGAAATGCTATGTATGAAATGATTATTATGATATCCGTTAATAAACATCTTAAGGGAAAAGAAATTAAAAAATGAAATCGAACAAAATGTTTAGAAACGATTCTTCGGAATGCGTATTACAGAGAAGACAAAAATAACGAGCGATTATTCTTAACTAGAAATAACTGATAAATATTTTTGAGATATTTCTGTTAGATTGGAGATTAGATCTTTTCATAATGAATGCTTTTTTTCTGACGAATAATTTCTACTTTTTACGTGTCTTGTTCCTTTAGTTTTTAAAGAAGTCAGGACAATATAGTTACAGTTCGAAGTTTTATTCAATTTGATTTTGATTTTATTCAACGAACTCAGTTTCTAATGAAAATATTTAAAAATAAAATATGGAACATTTAAAATAGTTACAGCATTCTGAGTGTTTATTTGTAAAGTGAACTAGTGAATTACTTTAAGAGTTCATTTTTGAAATAAAAAAAACATTTGCTCTGATTGAGTCTTTGATATAAATTAAAGGATAATAATTTAAATAAAAACCTTTGAATGCATTTTCAGCATGCTAAAAATAAATTACTCTGATTCAATAGAACTTCTATTATAGAAAACTTTTAGAAGGATCTGAAACGCATTTTTATTATTTTTGAAGCTGTATAGTTTCTGTTTGCATTAGAATTGCAGAAAAGAGCTTTTTAGAATTAAAATTCATAGTGTCTTAAGAATTGTCTTTCCACGGAATATGTCCGTGTATCAGCATTTATTAAGATGACTGAAGAGCATTCTATCAACATCTTTACTTCCAAAAAAATAATTCAGGGCAATTGGTCTATTTACAATTAACAATACAGCAAATGGAATTAAAATGAATCCATATTATTAAAAGTATATTGCTTCAGTTTAAATAATTTTGAACTCAACGAGAGAAAAGTATTTTTATGAAACTATTCGGTACTTGGAGAGCAATTGTTTTTACTTTAGAATTCTATTTATAATTATACTTTACTGTGTAGTTAATTAAAGTTAGTTCAGTTTCCTTTTTTTTTGTCAACGTAATATAATTATTAACTTTGTATAGATAAATAATTTTATTTGAAATCACACTACATAAACTGAATCTACGAACGGGAGCTGATACTACAATGATGGTCATTGCAATAATCCACACAACAATCGAGTCAGACATACATCATAAAAAAGCTTTAATTATGTTCTACAATGATTCTTAAAAAGCATTCTTTGGTAGGCATACAATTAGTATTCATTTCATTACCTGAATCAGACCATAATGTTGGATGTTTGAAAGATGTATAACTGCAATGTATCCATTCTGCAGATTTGTAAAAACATACATCATGAGTAGGCAACAATTGTTAAGTTAAAAACAACAGACTATTGGTTCGTCAACTGTGGCCGTCAGAAAACAGAGGGTCCCCAAAACCTTTCTAGGAGTCATATAACACGTTAAGATTTTTCTCTTTTGCAGACTTTGAAAGGTCTCGTGAGAAACTGAAAGACATGTCATTCTAGACTTGATCTCTAAATTGCCCCCAATGAAAAACTTTACTATAACATGCATTTCAATCAAGAGTATTGTCAGAAAGGTATGTGCAGTCTTGGGGCTTCACGATATCAGACTGATATATAAAGGGGGGAGGCAGCAGTGATGGAAAGTTTAAGAACCAAGCCAGCAGACGATAATGATTGGCCTTTTTAGAGCAGCGAAATATAAATGGATATTATCCATTGATTTGTAAGAATTCAACAGATTCTCTCGAAAGGATATTCTTATTCCTTAGTATTATTCTAAATAATCATTCATTCGACTCTCGGTAAATTTCAAAACATTTAATCGGGGCACTCGTTCACCCAACCTTTGCGAACAAAAGAATCCAGGGCCTTGCCATCTAATATCCTGTTCGTAGTCGTCAAATGTCGGAAATGTGTGAAAACATGTTTTAATTCGCGTCGCTCGCCTTTTGAAATGATTGATAGAATTAAACTCTAAAGGTTTTTGATGTGAAGGTTCCTTTTAATAACAGGGTGTAGTATAGGCCTTTTCTACGATTCGTGTAGGATCGATTCGATGCCGTTTTGGGTCACGCTGAAGATTTGTTTTGATTTGGCTGATACATATAAAAGAAGGTCTACTTTTTTCTAAGTCAAAAAAAAAGATAGAAGTAAGGAGATTCTTTTGAAAATCCTGAAATGTAAGCTTGTCGAATTATGTGAACTTGTTTAAAAAGGGTAAACTTCTCTTTAATTTTAATAAAAATATTACTTCTGTCAAAACTATCCCTTCATTTTTGGTTTCTTAAGATGGTAATTAATTACGAATCATTATTACAGGAATGTTTGAGGTTCTTAATAACATATTTCTATAATAATCATTTAAGTTTAATGAAAAGTACATAATTGATCTTATACATGTTGTCTCCCGCATTTTATGTATTAATGATGTTTGAATGTGAAATAGACGTACATTAGAAATACTTCGCTGATAAATACATATATCTTTATTTTTAAATAAAGCTTTGAACTTGTATGCAATACTTTGAGCTAATGCCTTGAAATATTCATTATATAGGAGAGCTAATGCATGTTAAATCGGTTGAGGTTTAAACTCTTCTCGTTGGCGTGGTGTGACATAACGGAGAGTGGGGTAGTAGCTATATGTCATGGTGACCTAAACAGCTTCATGAGAAAGCTCTTCGCCGAGGGAAGTTGCTTGTAGTCAGAGTTCAGAAGACTTTCACTGGACGTGTTGAATGAATTTCTAAGCTTGTGAGTTTCATTATGGATTGCATCTGGCGGCTCGGCAAACTCGACCGTTACTAGTTGTTTTGGAAGTAACCGCTTAAGGTATCCGACTACGATCGGAACCGTGATTTTAAAAAAAGCGTATAAATGGATATTTTTTATGATATTGAGTGTCATTAAAATTAGAACATATGTATTAAATGGTTTTAAGAACATTATCACAAAATAACTTATTTAAATACAATATTTTGGCAAAAATTTTACTTACAATAATCTTTTTTCAAAACGTTCTCCTTTATAAAAAATGCTTCTAAAATTATAATATTTTGCTTACATAAAGTAAAGGCTTCTCCAAAGAGTCTCAACTGGGCTTTTTGAAGGCTTATTTTCTTAAAATTTCTCCCCTTTGTTGTAGTAAAATATGTATAAATACACTTCTAAGTTGTACTTTTCAAAAAATAGCCTCTGTACAGAGGTTTGAGCTATAGAGAGGCAAAGTATTATTATAAAAGAAACATTTTTCATACAATGAGATTGTTTGAAAATTGTTCATTCATTGTTAATTTTTGTAAAATATACTTAAATAATTTCTTATTGTAATAATATTCTTAAAACAAATTTATATACGTTTTCTAATCTAAGTGACACTAAATATAATAAATATTAGTCATTTATACACTTTGCAAAATAACGGTTCCAAAGGTTGTCGGATACCTTAACAAAACAAAGCAATCTGTTGTGCAGGCCTGTCACATGAATATATATATACGAATCGGGCTCCAGCTAGAAATACGGAAAGGAGTTTATTGAATATAATTTGTTGAGTGCATGAAATGATACTAGAAAAATATTTGGATCATGATTGTGATCTGCATATTTTATCGAAGTATCTGAAGTTTACTTTTGTAGATTAATTTATTTTCAAGAAGACTATTATCATCAATACTTAACCAGCTCATGTGTCATTCAGATTAAAAAAATTACGATTTGAAATCATTCAAAAATATAAAACCTATATTCAATTGCATTTGTATTGCTAAGCGTGATATTAGTAAAGGATGAGTTAATAATTTAATTGTAGAGAGAGAAAGACAGAGAATAATGCGAAAAAACCTTCAACTTATATTATTTAATTGTCTAATTTTTATGTGACCTCGGTAGCATAGAGATCAAAGTAATGGACTCGTGGCTGGCATGACATGCGTTCGTTCCCAGGACCGCTGAAGCCGCGCCGTGTAGGGGAAAGATGTCCGTTAAATCGGTCGAGAACTCAAACGTCCTCCTGTAAGTGTGATAGTTTGGAGAGAGAGTGTCAGCTCAGATTTCATTCTCGTCTCTTGTTCAAGGTTCAAAATTATGAGTTCCTTCGAAAAGGCCCTCGAATATATAGCGGAACAGTGCGATGTTAATATTCACACTCTCTCTTTTATTTTTGTGTGCGTGTAATTTTTATTTATTTATTTTTGACGATTTTTAAAAAAAAATTCATTTTTTACTTAAATTAAGTATACAGAAATTTTATTTTCTTATTTTTGTGCAATAGTTTATTTATATTACTAAAATCAGCACATAAACAAATATTGTTATATTTGTTTTACATTATTTACCTTTTTATAGCTTGTTTACTAGGAATATTTGGGTTTAAAATATTTGTAAAAATTCTACGCCTTTTTAAATATAATAGGTTACTAATTAATTTATAGAGATTTTGAAAGATAATATCGTTTGTATTTCAAATACAATGAAAATGATTCATGATGCAAATAATTTCACGTGAAAAAAATGCATGATGTAAATAATTTCATGGGGGAAAAGGTTATGACGAACCTCCACATTCATTAAAATCTGTAACATAAATTAGAAACTCCTCTAAAGAAGGTGGTACTTAAAGTTTGAAACTCCAACTGTGATTGGATTGGTGAAATTAATTGTACCATCTATCTCCAATCAGTACTTTCAATAGAACAGACCAATAAAATTTAATTAATACTGAAAAAGAGGCGGTACAATAAAAAATAAAAGTCGGTTTATGACAATATTGGTTTCAATAATTGTGCCTTATGTCCAATGAGAAGTTTGATTTAAATCTAAACAATAAAGTCGCAAAATCGTCTAAGAGAAGGCGGTACTTTAAAAATAAAAGCCGAAAAGAATGACTGTATTGTTTAAACTTTAGAATATTCCGTCAATCAGCTCTTCCATTAGAATCGGAGCAATTCAATTTAAGCAAAGAAGGTGGTACTTCAAAAATAAAACCAATCTACGGTGACATTAAGGTGATTTACTTCCAATCAATGCTTTTTGCACAATTTAAGCTAGAAAATAATTAAATCCCTCACATAGGGTAGAACGTTTTAAAAATGTTTAACTATTTGATTCTTTAAATTAGTTATGGCTTACATCAATTAGCTCGGTCATCAGAATCAGAGCAATAAAATTCAATTAAATAAACAAGGCGGCAATTTAAAAATAAAAGTCAATACATGATATTGAATAAAATATTTGTGAAATGCCACCCACCAACGCTTTGTTGAGGTAAATAAAATTTTAAAAAAAATATTATGATGAATATGTTATTTTAAATAGAAAATTGATATTTGTATATATTCCTTCAAATAATTGTGACCAGTGGCCCACACAGGTATTTTCATTGGGTGGGGGGATGCAGGGTCAAAAGCCCACCATTCTCGTATCTTATGCTTCAATACCCCCCCCGATCATATTCTTATGATTTCTTCGATTTTCGGCAGCAAAAAAACAGTAAAAAATTAATTATTAAATAAATAATTAGCATTAATTAAAAATTAATTATTAATAACAAATGCTTGGTTAATTTGTTGCGTACTACATACATAGAATTATAATCAATTGAAAAAATCAACGTTTATGGGGAGGAGGGGTTCCGGACCCGGGTCCTCCCCTTCTGCGCAAAACATAAGGGAAAAACGTCTTCAAATGTAAAAGAAAAAATGCTGTTTCCCGAGACAATGTTCCATGCCACAAGTCCAAGAAAATAATGTTTGAATTGAATGAATTACGCCTCGAATTACTTTCTATCCAACGTACAGTCCAGATCTCGCCTCCAGTGACCAATGCTTTGCAGTCCTTAAAAGAGTGTTCTAAAAAAAGAGGTTTGGCTCTCGAGTGAAGAAGCCTATTTTGAGACCAAAAACAAATCGTTCTGCAAAAGAGGTATTAACTAATTAAAAGATCGCTAGGCTGAATGTATCACTCTTGAAGGGGAGTAACTTGATAAATGAAATTCAATTTTGCCTTAAAGTTGTTTCTTATTAGTTATTTTATTAGTTTATTTATTATTGAAATTTTTAAATCTGGTTTAAATATAATTTACTCATTAATAACATTAATTTGAGATCCAAGTGTCCATATTCATGCATTTAATTTAGTAGCTAGGAATGTGATCGCATTTTTGCACACAAAATGTAAAAAATCCTAAGCTATTGAGATTATCCGAAGTCGCATTACATTTTCTGAGTTTGATATGTTTATTTATTTATTTATTTTTCTTTGCAGCCACTCATGTTGAGAAGTATTTTTCACTTAAATGCATTGTTCCTAATAGCATTAAAATGTTTATAGCTGTGTAAGAAATCCTGCGTATTTTGTATGAATTTGCAATCAAATATTTAGGAGCTGGCCTTCCTTAAATTTAGAATTCAACTTCGATTCTGATTACATGTCGATAATTTAGTTGTTTCCTCTACTTTATTATAGATATTTTATTCCACAAATACAAAAAGACGCATTTTCTATTAGAAAACTAATTAGTTTTGCAAGACTAGTATAAAACTATTTCATGGAATCCGGTATAGTAAGCAATAGAATATTCCCAATCTAGTTAATATTATTTTATTACATCATAATAAATACTAAAAAGTGTTGCAAAATAAAGTAATATTTAAAAATAAAGTTTTCAATTTTAATGAATAGGATGAGCTTTAGATATTAATAAGTATACAAGCTTCATACAGAACATGAATCCATTTTGCATACACTTTTGTAATCTTTCCGATTTTTATTTTGAACTGTGGAAGCCCTGGACATGGTTTTGAAAACCTGGGACTCCAGGGAACACAGTTTGAAGATGACTGAAACCTTAAGTAATACTCCATTTAATCTTGAAGCAACGTTATTATTACATGTTGCCCTCACGTAAAAAATGAGTCACATGCGGAATTTGAAAGGGGTGGGACATCGCACAGCTGAAAAGTTGGCTTCTTTTTGCGGATGGGATAACCGGGTTCCTATGCACGCGTGCAACCTTAAAATATTGCGAGGTTTTGTCTAAGGTCATCCCCCCGACAACTTTGACACCATGAGAACCCCCTACTCTCCGAAGGAGCGGGATGAAAAGTGAGGATAAAGAAACCGAAAGTTACGATCCCGAGATCCTTCAGAGGGCAGAAAGAAGTCCGTTGCAAACCTTCAAACTGGACAGATGTAATCTTCTCCCTCACAGAATTTCGACTATAATGAACTAACCAACCTTTGAATAACTTCAAATATGTACTGTAATTAATAGCGTAAATAAACATATTATTTAAATTATAAAACAACACGCTACCGTTATTTTTCTGACTTGTCCCAGCAGCTTCGATAATTCCAGTTTTTTTCCTCCACCCCGTGAAACATTTCCTATATTCCAGAAAAAGGTTCTCGCATCTGTTTTTTTAACGGCAACTAACCCTCAGTGAATGTATACTATTCGAGTCCTTTTGGAAGAACACAAACATTTTTCTCTCGCTTATACATCTGAAATTGAACATTTAAAGGAGATTTTTTCCACTTTTTCCCCATTTTTTCGGTAAGCCTGCATTCGTTCGGGTAAATTAATCCAAAATGTGTAAAATGTCTCCCAAAGTGAAAATACCGGTATCCCGAAAACTTGTTTAACAAGATAGAATGTTTTGTTGGAGGAATTTATTTTGTTATCGGCTAAGACTTATCTATGAGAGAAGAACGTAGAGATATGGTTCACCCAGAGGAAAATATATCCGCCCAATCACAAAACTGGAATTGAGTATAAATTCTATTAGCTGCTATATATATATATATATATATATATATATATATATATATATATATATATATATATATATATATATATATATATATAAATATATATATAATATATATATATATATATATATATATAAAATATATATATATATATATATATATATATATATATATATATATATATCACAAATGTAGAATTGGAGCGAATCTCTGGGCTGCAGCATGTGAAATAAAAATTGCTTAGAATCCAGATAAAACCATTCAGAAGACACTCATTTTTAATGTTTTTTGTTAATTTATTTAATCTCTAGTTGTCTCGGAAAAATAAGCTTAAAATTCGTTTTAGAAAGAAACACATTCAAATGACTCTATGTATAGTCACTCAGTTTTCTTAAAAAAAAAAGTTTCTAATAGACAGTTTAATAAGATCATAATAATGTAAATTGTTTCTATGTTTTATGATCGTGATATAATGTAAACAATGGAATATCAGAACGGTCTACCAAGGGCATATTTATTTAATGTAGTAATTTTATATGTGTAAATAATTAAATCTGAAATAAATAATAAATTTTTCCTTTGGCAAAAAAGTTTTCTTTAAATTCAATACAATGCAAGAATATTTCCAATATATGCTTAGAGAGGAAAAATTTGCAATGTATAAATCAGACTTTTTTAATGTTTAAACTTATTTATCTTTGGATGTACCGATAATTGTTACTCACTGTTAGATAAATGTCTTTAATTCCATAGTTCAAATAATATTAAATGAAAAGTTATTATATATGAATAATGCAAACTAGTTGTAGTCGTTATTGAGAATATAAGTCAAATTACCCAAACCATTCTTGAATACAAAAAGAAAAAAAAATACCTTATACAATTTACCACCGAAAATAAAAATATTTTTGAACCTATTAATATCCCAAAGGATATCTCTAATACAGATAAATAATTTTAGTTTTCATGAAAAAAAGTTTCTTTTTAAGAATTTGTGTATAAGAAAATAAACCAAAATGAAATTTTTGGCGCGTTTTTCAATTTTGGAAATTAAGCGATTAATATTATATTAATTACATTTAGAGTGCGTTATTTTCCTACTCCATTAAATAAAATAAAAATCAATGGGATGTTCTAGTTAAACTTAAAACGAATTCCTCGAAAAGCAAGTTCTAAGATATTTCTCAAACACAGAATTTGAAAACTTCCTAAATAATAATGATTCATTGTTCTTATTTAAATGTTAACTGTAAAAATTAGTAAATGAACATGTTTATTTATTTTCTTTTTTAAAAAATTCTCTTAATCAGGAAGATGACAAAAATTAAAACCGTAATTTTTCTAACGACTTTACATTTTTAAAAAAGTTTTCAAAAAAAATAAAACAAAAAAATAAGATATAATTTTTTCAATAAAATCCTTAACAAATCCATCCATATTAAACATACCAGACAGAAGGAATATTTTCAGAGCAAAACCTAATAAATTACAATATTCTGACAAAAAAAAATTCTATAAATTTTTAATACAAACATCCATTTTAAATTTCCACGAAATCCTAATGGTTTACATTTAAAACAGATTGTTTAAAGACGAAAAAAAAATTTTATTTTGTGAAATATGTTGGCATAAGAAAGTATTTGATAGTCTACATATTGAAGTTTCTTATTTAAATTTTTATATTTATTTTTATTTAGGTTTTAGATGCAATTTGCTCTTATATTTAAAGTTCGTTTATATAACAGGAAGGAAATTTATTATTATATACATTTCAATTCAAATACATACAAGTAAAATATAGCGAAAATTATATATCCTTTCACGTTCAAATAGATTTCGGAAAAATAATTAAAATTATTAATGAAAAATACCCTAATTTGTAATTTCAAGTGAAATTAACCTACATCGCCCCATAAAGCATCATTTTTATTTTACAAAGCATCTTAAAAATTCACTCATAAAACACAGACACATTGCAAGTATTGCATCGAAATTCAAGGAAAAAATGAATGTGTGACTAATATGCTTCATTAAAAAACTTTCGAGAAATTTTCCTTCCATATTAAAGCAATAAAACTTATTTTTCCAAATGTTACGTCCTAAAACGAGTTATGGTACACATGAGAATACAACACTCTGAAAATAAATTCCATCAAAAGTATAAGTCTAAACTTCGAGATTTAAGTCCATGATTGTACTTCTATCAAAAGAAATATCTAAAAATTATAACCAGTCTGTCGGATTTTCCGCATATCTGCTTAAAACTTCTTTAACTGATGATTTATGATTGAAGACCATCTGAAATTTTTTTTAAAAATAAAAAACATTCTGAACTTTAGACAGAGCTTACATTATAGTATAAATTTCTACCTATAAAGGTAGTTAGATATGAAGATACAAAAATTAAGCTTTGCAGTTGACATGAATACTCGGATGTTGTCACCATTGTGAGAGAAAATGTTATTGTACACCTCACAAACATGAGGCTTTAAATTTGGTATGAATGCGCAAATGTCTTTTTAAAGTATTACTTCGGGAAAAGCTTTGAGGCATATTTAACAACTGCGATTATTTCCCTTGGTATGAATACGTAGTTGTTTTTCTTAAACTGCTACTATCAGAAAACGCTTGTTGCATAATTCACAAATGTGAGGCTTTTCCTTGGTATGAATACGCAAAATGCTGTTTTAAAGTATCCTATCGCGAGAAAGCTTTGTTACATATTTCACAGCTCTCAGGCCTTTTCTTGGTATGAATATGCAAATGTTCCTTTAAAGTACTGCTCCGTGAGAAAGATTTGTTGCACATTTCACAAACATGGGGCTTTTCCTTGGTATGAATAGGAAAATTCTGTTTTAAAGGGTCAATTCGTGAGAAAGCTTTGTTGCATATTTCCCAACTGTGAGGCTTTCTTGGTATGAAAACGTAGATGTTTTCTTAAACTGCTACT
The DNA here is from genome assembly GCA_019973935.1 of Trichonephila clavipes. Taxonomy (NCBI): domain Eukaryota; kingdom Metazoa; phylum Arthropoda; class Arachnida; order Araneae; family Nephilidae; genus Trichonephila; species Trichonephila clavipes. The sequence goes on along the minus strand of BMAU01019545.1, from coordinate 9,588 downwards.
ATCAGAAAAACGCTTGTTGCATAGTTCACAAATGTGAGATTTTTCTTGGTATGGATGAGAAGATGTCTTCTTAAAAGAAGAGAGAGAGAGAGAAGCTCGAGAAAAGCCTTGCTGCAAATTTCGCAAGTTTAGGTATTTTCATTGGAATGATTAATTAGATGTGTTTTTAAATCACAATTGTATGAGAATGTCAGCTTACATATTTCACAAATAAAAGGTTTTTTGTTAGTATGAAGAAGCAAATAAGTTGTCAAATAAACATCTTGAGGGAGAGTCACGTGACATATGTTAGAAATATGAGGCTTTTCATCGGAAAGAATATCCAAGAGTTGATTCAACATGTCATTTCGAGGAAGGGCCATGTTTCTAATATGAAGAAGAAAGCTTCCCTGTTGTTCTATCCGGTTATTTAACATAAAGCAAAAGAAACAGATGACATCGCTTTATATGTAAATAGCAGTTTAGAATTATATTATCGTGTTAAGTCGCTTCATTTCAACGCAGTAGAAATTGAAATACCAGAGTTTTTACTTTCTTTTAAAACTAAAGCATAAAAAGTGAAATCCTTCTGAATATTACAGCTTTAAAAGTATTAAAGACGTGTCGTACTTTTTTCCTCTTCACCTTTTTAAAAAAGTGGATTTTTTTTTAATGGCACGTGCGTAAAAGCACAATCAAAATCTGAAGTATGTTTACTTATTATAGAAAATTATACACCCTTGAATTTGTTTTGATTTTAAAACTGTCCCCCTTAGAAACAACACGAGGGCTTTCCTCGCTGGATTTCGTTATTTCAATACGTATTCGTTACTACGATGACATCTCTGAGTCAGCACCCTTTTCCCACGCCACGCCACTGGCAGGAGATTCAGTTACGACACATTTCACGTGCATCAGCCCCTCTGCACAGCGAGTTTTCAAAGGCACTCTACACTATATTGAGGCTTGTTGAGAGAGAGAGAGCATATATATATATATATATATATATATATATATATATATATATATATATATATATATATATATATATATACGTATCTGTAGACACTAATATTGTTTACAGACACCAATCATTCCCTGATCAAAAAATAAATCCAATTTGGTGTCTATTGTTTCGTCCTAAGATAACATTATCTGAGCAGAATATATCAATTTATACAATTATGCTCCGAAACGGAGGGCATCATGTCCTGCATAAATATGATAAGGAAGGCTACAAATTCTTTCTTGGCTGGATCCTTCAGATTATAAAGGACTCAAATTTAACTTCATTGAACACTTCCAAAAGAAGAGCGACCGATGAGATGAAAACTCAGTCGATTCTATTTTGTCACCACCCACCGACTCCGAACCACATATTCACTGACTCGACTGGGGCAGGCCCTAGCAGTTTTGCCACTCATCTCTGTCCAAAGCAAAAATTTATAATTAAAAGAGATAAATTGTTAACATAGACACACACCAATAAAAAATCATTCTTGTGAAATTAAGGGATATATATACTAAATCTTAAAAAAATACAAAATAATTTGAAATTCGGCCATATTTACTTGTTATTATTTCAAACGAGTTAAATGTAAGATAAGAAATCGTTCATATCATCCGGCCAATTTCTTCGAAAAAGAGATTACTGATGGTGAGGATTACAAGCGTTATATTAATTGGAAGTATTTACACTCAAGATTAAAATAGAACATCTCCTGTGTCCTTCTATCTACTAAGAACTCTTATTAACTCTTATATTGTCCCATTTTGGATAGCTAACACCGGACATCATATGAGTGAAGAAAATGTCTTTTGTGACCCCACTCCTGGATTGGGGGAAAGTTACTATTGAAACATATCAATTTTCCTTATGTAACATATACTCCAGCATTAAATCCTTCCAGTTTAAATTTATAAGATGACTAACATTAAACATAGAGAGTACAAAATAAGGAAATAAGATACGTTAAATGAAATACCGAATTCGCACCCCATAATATTTCAAAAAATATTTTGTAACAGACATTTTTAACAACAGAAAAAAATATTTTCTAGATTCCATCCAAATGCCGCCCTTAAAATTTGTCTTCCCGGGCATGGGTCCGGTTTGTGCGGACCTGGAACCGGCCCTGGATCGACTCACAGGTATTGGCAGACGTAAGGACGGTATCTCATTAAATGTTCGAAATGGCAAATGAATCATCGAATTGTTATGGGTGCAATAATAGCCTTTCGACGAAAATTCACCAATCCATGCATTAATAATTCATCTCTATTTCACATCTCATTCTTTCCTAATATTCACAATTTGTCATCTAGAGTGGTTAAAACTGGGTTTGCGTGAGTGTGTTGATTCGATGGAATTAAACCACACATTACGCTTTGTACATCACTTTTGTCGTGAATTCTTTATTTATTTATTATTATTACATTGTTTATTTACATTGTTTTTTTCTTTATTAGTATATTTCTTAGACCAATAGTTGTTACGAGATCTATCACCAACAGTTCTGGTGTTGCTTCAGAGTAAATGAAAATCAAATCTAACAGATCACTTGTTTGATTCTGTATTAGATTAACCCGTGGTCACTTGCGCCTGTTTTTGCTACCGTCGTTACTCGCGGGGTGTAGAGAACACCCCAAACTATTAACACGTGTTATTTAATTATGAAAATAAAATTAAGTCCTTATATGATACATATTTATAAAGTACAAGATGTTTTTTTGTATTATACAAGTAAACTTGTAAAATTTATTGCATACAAATGAGACTAAAATTAATTTAAACTAAACATACAAAATTTTCATTTTAAAACACAAATTTTTATATTTTTTCATAAGTTAGTAAAACGTATATACCAGTAATAAATGTACTTTATAATTAGTGAGATAATGATAGTAGAAAGTAGAAAAATAACATTTTAATCATTTTTCAAACATTCAGAACAGACTGTATATATATGCTTAATTTCTCGTGGGTTTCTTAGTCCACCGGGTAAACTTTTGAAGGTCCTTACATTATAATCATTCGAGAAAGAGGTATTGAATATGGCCTGTAGGTTCAATAACCTAAAATGTGCAGCTACAGAAAAATTCGTGGTTCTGTGCATTCTTTTTAGAATCCTGGGAGGATTTTCTTGTTGCTGGGGTGTACAGAACACCCCGCGCGAGTGATCGCGGGTTAAAATGAATTAAATAGAGCTTCCGTCGCCCAACCGACTATAGTGGTTAGCGACACCAACTGCTGGGCCGTAGGGCCTGGGTTCGAATGCCGGAGAAGGCATGGATGCGTGTAAATGCATAGTGTCGTCGCGGCATGTTTGTACAATAAACAGCCGCCGAGTCGCAAGTCCTCTCGTGAGGTTGGAGGAAAGGGAAGAGAGGTGGAAGACCCTCCCCCAGGCTGTTCTTCCTCAAAATTGTGGTGGTACCGAACCAAAATGTACTGTCATCTGCATGGTGCTCAACGCTAACGACAGGCGTACACTCTTACCCTTTGCCACGATGAATTTCGCAGACCTTGATTCAATGTTTCTGTCGATCAGGTGGCATAAGTAACACCAACAAATCTGTCGTGGTTCAAAATCCTTTACGTCGGCGTGATGTGGAAATTTGGAGAGTGGAGTGCAGATCTTGTGTCGTTCTCGTCACTTGACTGTGGCTCAAAATTTGCGTTCCGTCACAGTTGCGTAGAGAAGCTTATTTTACTTAAGTAAATATAATAAAAAAACCCAGCTAAAATGAACAATTTAAATCAGTTTTATTCAAGTGGAAAGCATCAAAAAAACATGTCTCATAACAAGGCAACAACGAAAGTATTTTAAAGGGGTATTTATGCGACTTTTCAATAAAGAATTTTATTGAGGGGAAGTTTCTTTTCTTTTGAAGGATACTTTGTCACCACTTCAATATTTATATATTTATTATAAAAATAATTAATACGCACCAAGAGAGAAATTCGGCAAAGAGTTTGCTAACGAACGAAATACAGATTTTGACAAAGCACTTATATAAATTCCGTTTCTCAACAAGTTACACTCAAACAGATACACGCTTATGCATTCGGCGAGCAAGATTTGCTTCTTTGTTTCGAAGCAGTATTTTTTACATTTTTTCAAGTTTTTTCAAGAAATTTGACAAAATATGCAAAATTTCTTTTGAAGACCAAAGTATTAAAGTCATATATTAAGCCCCCTCCAAAAAAAACTATTTTATTAAATACGTGAGCAATTTCGTAATCAAAACTGTTGCATTATTTTAGTACAAATTCTTTTAACAGGCTTTTTATTACCCTATTACACAACTTAAAAACTTTTGAGAATAATTTACCTCAGAACGTAGAAACTATGCATTATTAAAGAATGTCAAAGGCTATTTCTTTTTCTATCAGTGAAATATATAAAGAAAAGAATATTTGGCGCTTCTCGTGAAACATTAAATAAAATAACTCCAGTGCTGGGGCTATCAATTAGACCATTGGGACCATTAAAACAATATATAAAATGGAGGGAAAACGAAAAACCACATTGCTTAATTAAATTACATAGTGAGCATTATATTCTTAATAAACGTAGCATTTACATATAATTGAAACGTGGTGTGTGTATTAGACTTTTCATTATATGAGTATTAAAATGATCTGTAAATGGGAAAAAAAATTTAAAAATTCAGAGCTTCTTAAAAAATTTCTTAAGATATGTGTGTAATAGCTAAATCCCCAAGAAAAATAAGGAAATATTTCTAGAATAATATTGTAAAAATAATGTTAAATACAAGCTAATCATTATAATAAAAATCAATGTTTTTTTTTAATCTGCAGAAATAAAAAAAGAGAGAAAAACAGAAAAAACATGTTTTTTGTCATCATACATATTTGAGCATTTATTTTTTTTTAATTTTAGTATTTTTCCATCAATTGAGTGTTTTGAAAAAGGAAATTAAAATCTATACTAAAAATTCAAAAATCACCCATTCGATTTGTGCTGCCCTGTATTAAAGTTTCCAAAAACGAATAAAACACCAATGCAAGAAAAACGATCTTTTCAAAAAATTTACCTGATTAATTAAGTAAATCGTGATTCTTTTTCCTTTATGAAAAATGTGTTTACGATGAAAAGTTTGTCACAGGATACAATAAATCGTTCAAGTTTGTGTAAAATGTCCGTGTGAAGAATGTAGATACGTATCGCTTATTTTTAAATACCTCTTGTAAAAAATAGAAGTTATACTTTTGAGTATAATCTTTGAGCGAAAAAGATATCTCAACAAATTTAATGAAATATTATCAAGTTTTATTTTACTGAACGAATTTAAAAAAAGAAAATTGTACATTTCAGATTTGTACAAGCTAAACAATGCATGGCGCATAATATCATGGCGCCCTGTTTGAAATATTTTTGAAAGTAAACGTGTAGTCAAAATACTTTGATTTCAAGAGAAATCATTTGTTTTAGACAGGGTCTACAATTTGTGGCTCTTCAATCTGTAAGAATTATATTTCATGTATGGATTATTAAAAAAAATATGTTTGCTTATTTTCTTTACAATTATTACACGAAAAATTTTCTGGTATGTGTATGTACGTTGAAATATTTGACTGGCTAAAAATTGCTACTATGGTGAAAACAATTGAAGAGACAAATGGGTTTTTTACAATGAAAGAAAAACTATCGAATCAAATAAAAGCAAACCCTTCCGAAATATCCAATATAAAACCAATATATGGGAAAGCAAAAATTGGCAAAACCTGAAACCTAAATAAGGAGACTGATAACTTGTCTAGCACAGCAGCTGATCGACATCTTGAAAGTTTGAGAAAACATGTCAAACAGGGTGTATGATTACCTCTAGAAGCTACACAGCTCTCGCATGAGTGTTTTATACAGTTTACCAGGGCAACAGCACCAACACTTGCACCAAGGCACATTTAAAGTCATCGACGGTCGCTAAAACTGGTCTCCCAGTTGCAATTGAGCGTCCAAGGACGCCCTATACGTGTTTGACGGGATCAAGATCAGGAAACATCGCAGGTCACTCCAATCCTTGAATACACAAGCCAAATAGCATAAATGCTCAAAACCTTATTAATGTCGATGATCAAATATGTACATAATTAAACACAAAAATACGTAAATTATAAGCTGCGTTTTATTAATTTATTAATTTTTTTAAATATCTTCACGAAGACAATGAATATAAATATCTTCATTAATTAATACAACTTTCTTTTTTATACTTAATGTTATATTCTCTGAAAAAAAAGGGGTGCGATAATGATCTTATTATGAAACAGGACGAAGTAACGATAATTAAAGCAATTAGTGATTAATGCGTTTTTTCAGTTGTCCAGAACATATATAAAAATGTTAACAAAATAATATAAGGTTTTTCTTGAACTCCATTTCGTACAATAATCGATTATAGGCATCTTAAAGGAATGTATACAGAGTCGACTCTCGATAATTCGAAGTTGAAGGGACGAATGAAAAACTTCGAAAAATCAAGAGGGTAGGAAAAAACACTCAAAGTACACGGAGAGAAATTTTTTCCTAACTCAGTGGGTTCCTGCCCACTGTGAAGTTCCAGGTAACTAGAAAGATGATTTCTTGGCTAACAAGTAATATAAAAAGAATTTTTTTAGTCAATTCCTTCTTTGACTGGGTGAATAGAAAGAATTTTTTTAACAATTGAAAATTGAAATAAGATTTATTTGTAAATTTATAAATATATAGGGAGAGATTGAAATAATAATAGGAACTGAAAAAAGAGCATGATTTTTCTGCATTGTTGTAACAATGCAAACCGGTTTGGCTAATTTGGCTGAAAAACAGGTTTTCGACGCCAACTTTTGTCTTTGTTTTAACAGTTACATTGTTACAACAATAGAGACGAATCTTAGTTGGTGCCAGATTAATATATATATATATATATATATATATATATATATATATATATATATAGAGAGAGAGAGGGCTAATAGTTGGAATTGAAAAAGCGTGTTAGTTTTTCGTCCTTTGTGATTCCATTATATTAAAAATCTTATTAAAAGATCAATCAAAGCTCGTGCTCAGGAAGACTTCTACAATCATGTTTCCCACAAGTCTTGGAGGAATGCTATCCTGAATTTGCGTAATGTCTCAAGGCATAGAGTGGTTGCTGAATTCCGCCTAAGCACCGGACATGACTGCCTGCGAAACAATCTATATAGTATTCTTTCTATCGTCTATATAACTATTCATCTAATAGTTTTCTTTCCCCGATATGCACTCTGTCTAGCTCTGGAGAGGTCATGGAGTCCACGCATCTTCAACACTGCCCTGCTCCGCACAAGACGTTTCTCGCCGAGAGTTACAGGTAAACTAGATATATGTTAGATTGATAAACTGTTTCAACTTTTTTTGAAGTGAAAATTTTTGCCCTCGAGAGTGAATGAGAAAATTGCCCTGTTTTGTGTAACAGTGAAAGAGCGCACGGAAGTAGTCTTCACCGCATACCCCCGAATCGTCGCTATGGTAAGAAGAAAGTGAGATGAGGCAAAAAGGGAAGAGGAACACTGCGTGACTTGCATCATATCGGTAAAAAAAGGGGAATAATCGTCCACGTCTCAGACTGGTCAACTTGCCCATCTTCCGATTAGGAGTCAATTTTCCACCCGACCCGGGGACATTATCAATGGTCGTATCAGTTGCAGTTTGAACATGCATTACGGTGTAGACAAAATAGCTCTCGCAGCAAAAGCGTGCGTTTTTGAAATTTTCTTTAGATTGTTGGCTACATGGCGCTGTGTTCGTTGGCTAATTTTTTTCTTTAATTTTTATTTGCGTTGCATTATTAATTCTAGTCAGAATACCTAAATCAAGTGCATAAAGAGGAAAAGAGTTTCGTGAAAGAAAAAGAAAAAAAAGAACTAGCAGAAAGACTAGTAAAAAAACTGACAAAGAAACAGAAAAATAGTGCAAATTCATTAAGTACTGCTGCCAAATCTCCATCAGAGTACAAATGAGAGCATGGAGAAAAACATTGCAAAATACTCTCTTAATGCCGAATGTAACGGATGAGAATGTTATTGAGAATTTTCTAATGACAGCACAGATTTATATGGACTTTGTGAACCCCCTTCTCCCCTGTGCCTTCAACTACAGAACCCTCAAGTCTAGTGTGTGTTGGACCTGATGCATGTGAATCGATAATAAATTCGCTACAAAGACTATGATTAAAAAGACAATTACGTTACAAAGACTATGATTTCCATAAAAATGCGTGGCCACGGTAGCCTAGTGGTGAAGGCATCAGATCGTGGCTGGCGTATCATGAGTTTGAGCCGAGTACCACTCAAGACCTGCCGTGTAGGGGTGCGATGCACGTTAAATTTGTTAAGAGCTCAAACGTCCTCCCGTTAGTGTGGTGTGGTAGTTAGGAGGGGGCAGTTTCAGCTTAGGTGCTTCATTACAAAATCCGCCGCCAAAAGCACTCATGTAGCTGAACAGTGGGCCTTTAATATTAACTCTAACATAAAAATGCCCAGAAAGATTTTCAAAAGCTATTCTTTGATAATCCTTTCGGTCACGGATGTTCGATTTGTGATAGATTATGGCTTAGAGATGGTTTGAGAACATCTGTTGCAGAGCAGAAAAAATATTTTACCGGAAATTAATTTAGAAGACATTAAAGAACATTACACAATTACGACAAAGTTTAAGTAGGAAAAGTGTACCAAATTTATCAAAATATAATAGTTTGTATATCCAAAAATTTCAGCATATCTTCCATCTTTGATTTGGTATCAGAAAAACTCAATTCGCCACGAACACTTTTCACGCAAATTAGGGGGTTGAGACATGTACACGGTCAATTTGGAATATTAGAGCAAATAATCAATGTTCCAACGTTGCCAAAAAAATTTCACTTCTATCGCGTGGCGTTCCACGCACCATTTTTTTTTTTTGTACTTTTTTTCTTCCTTATATTTGATGTAACTTTTCATAATCTGCCATTAGAATTTTTTTTTTAAAAAAAAGTATTTTAGTGGTTTATGAAATTTATATTCATGAGCCAGTTTTTATACATTTTTCAAAAACATCATTCACTAAAATTTTTAGGTATCTCTCCATGAGTTTATTAATTAGACATTTGTTAAGTTTTATTTCTTAATTAAAGACTCACAACATTCTACCACTTACCGTCATTTTCGTATTTAAACTTTTCATATAGGCAGAAGTGATTCCCAAACCTTTTACATTAAATTCAATTCAAACCATTAAGGAAGGTCAATAATTTTTTCTTAAAAAATACAGCAAACAAAAAATTGCTCCGAAAAATCAAAAGGTTTAAATGTTATTTCTATAATTTCTTTAAAAGTTGTGAAATATTGAAATGGTTTTTATTCATTGTATCAATACATATATTTAATAAGCGTTTCGTAAAGTAGCGCAACTATGGTATCAGCAATTGAATGTTTTCATAATCCTCTTAGGAAAATTTAAAGGTCCATCGCCAAAAGCCGTCGAGTAGATGACCGGTGTGCATTGATATTCAGACACTCAATCAGTAAAGGATCCAGCCAATGAAGAATTTGAAATATTCTCGAAGATATTCATGCAGGAT
>BMAU01019544.1:600000-812010 GCA_019973935.1 Trichonephila clavipes | reverse complement strand
CTTCTCTATTCCAATACTCAAAATTGTATAAATACACTATCTTGTGTAAATAATTAAATTAAAAGCTCTCTTATCCGAAAATAGAAGAAAAATTATATGAACTAAATTTCAATACAAAATAAAAATTCAAAACGATCTCACCCGCTCGAATCCGCTTGAAAAGTCAAAAGTATTTAATATTATTAGCACACTTTCACTCAATAATCTTCCCCACTCACGACCTATGATGGTCTTGTTTTGTAGAGTAAGGATAACAGGTACGGGTATAGTCTTTCCAAATGTTGTTGAGTTTAGACTTAAATATTTATGCACATTAAATCTTACACTCAAATTTATCGCCGTGATATGGTTTGAGATTTGGAAGAGATATCAGGTGAAGTGTTTCTCCTCATAACTTGACTTAAGATTAAGTTACAAGGGCCGTCATCAATATTAGCTTTCGCATTGCTCCTGTTGTACCGTTAGTAATAATAATCAATCAATTAATTAAAAAAATTCTACAAATCAGACCACCCACGCGTGTATGTGTGTATGCGATTCTCCCAAAATCATTTCAGACGAACCTAATTTGAAAATTAACACACAAAGAATATTTTCACGCATGTGATGGTCTGTTTTTTAAGCATTCTGAGGGTATTTTTTTGACGACCAGTAAAAAAAGATAGAACTTAAAAATTTTTTTTATCATTTATTTATATATGTTTCAAGAGTATGAATACACAAATGTTTAGCCAAAAACGTGATTATATAGTAAAACTATATAAACGTGAGTTATAGCGCTCTGAACACACCCGCCTCGAAAAAATGGACATTCATTTCTTCCACGATTCCGGCTGATTGGCTTATCTGGAACAAAGCAATTGACGGCGTTTTAATCTATAAGCTTAAATGCACCAAGTGAATTACCCTCAATTGAAAATATCAAAAACTGGATTTTTGGTAGACTTCTGAAGAAAAAGTATCGAATTTCATGGGTGTTTTTGTTATAAAAAAAATAGAAATATTTTGAATTTTGGAATTCTCGTAGTTCACATTTGGTGTGTATATTTGTGCTGAGTCTACCCTAAAAATTTGAAGTCATTCGGTCAAACCGTTCTTGAGATATGATGGAAGAAAGTTTGAAAAACACAGTTTTGATAAAAATGCGTTTAAAAATTTGCAAGTCCGATTAAAACAATGAACATCTCAACCTAGTGCTACGGACAGCTGCTCTTCTAACACCTGCTTCGAATTTTAAAAAATCACTTTACCACCGTATTCTAGATATGTTAAAAAAGCAATTTATGAAAAAAAATTTTTTTTTTTGATTTTTTGAAACCATCACATGAGTGAACCCCCTTAATTTTTGGAACCATTTATTTTAAGGAATGTTGCTGTTAAAAGATAAAATTTGGGGAACTTTTTATTGTTTACTACATCTTATATATCCCAATTAATCAATCCCTAAAGATGAGCTCTTTTCATATATTTATGATATTTATGTATTTAGTAGAATTTTTAATGACGTGAATTTTTTTTCTCTGTAAAATAAATAATAAAAATAAATAAATAATGTATTTAAAATTTAAAAAAGACAACTATAAGAACTTTTTCTTTGCACTTTCATTATATTTGTTCATTTTGTTTTGAAATCCCATTTGTTTTTTATAAAAGTCAACATATGTCATGGAATTAAGTTGTATAAAAGTTATCAATCATTTGGGTGACCCATGTGTGCTTGACTTTTTCTCTTCCTTTAGAATGCTCGAACCGTTTTTCTAGTTTTTTGGAACTTACGTATTATCACAACCTATTAACGACATTATATGAAACGAAACACATGGTTGCCAATTCAGCACGTATGACATATAAGAATTCGGGGTTGCCAACTTGGTGAGTTATTAATTGAGTTGGCTATTGTTGCGATGAGAGAGACATATATACTTAAGTACCAGTCCCCCCTCCCTAAAATATCTGCATTTTCTATAATGCACAATTACTAATGTTCCTCATAATTATTTTCGAGTTGCTTCAGAGAGTGGTGGTGTGGTTAATAAACAATCAACCAGTAAAGACTCAAAAATATCAAGAACTGCAAATTAATTTTTTACGTTTAAAAACTGAAATAATGCGATTTGTTGATTTTATTGGGACAATTATTATAGTAAGCCAAGATGCACCAAACATTCATTAAAAAATTTTATCATTAAAGAAAAAAAAAAAAAGAATCTTTGATTTGCATCATGACTGTGCCATTTTCGATAGTCTAATTACAAGGTCTGTTGTCAATAGCCCTCGTGCAGCTTTATAGTGCAATGCTAATATAACTCTCACTCACCCGATATGCAATGGACTCGATTCACCTGTCGTCACAGTCACATGACAAAAGCCGTAAACAAATAGCCATGTGCTTCATTCGACTGAGTATTTAGCCACTATTTTCGGATTTGCACATCTTCTATCGTATAACAAAATGAGATACTTTTGCGTATTAAATTGTCATAATGCAAAAGAAAGATTTGACTGTAGGTCAAAAACCTTTTTTGGGTTTTCGCTAAAGAATTCATATTTATTAAAAAAGGGGTTACTAAACTCTTGGGTAGAAAAGATTTCAAACCAACTAAGTATTCCTCAGTATGTTCCGATCATTTTGAAGAAACATGTTTTATATATCAGCCTTTCACCAACAGAAGGATATTGAAACCGAATTCAGTGCGCTCAAAATTCTATTTTTCTGAGCCACCATCTAATCAAATTTTGCAGAGAAGGAATAAATCTTCAGTGTTACAGAAATTAAAAGATGTTCCAAAAGACATTTCAACTGAAATGCGAGTACTTTTTAATTATTTCATTTTCAATATTTTTTGTTTTTATCAATTACGCCGACGATATTTCAAATTTTAAAAAGAGTGATATATTTTCTGGGCGTTTCGAATTCGAAAAATTTTAATTTTGCAAACGTAAAGAAACACACAGATTAGGGTGCCACTTCTGTGATCTATTCTGAATGCTCTGCAACTGATGAGTAAGTATGCAGTTGATCATCTACATTTTTTTGTTTTGTCATTTTAAGATTATTTACAATTATTTAACAAGCACTGGATAAGTTCTACTTTGTAAACAACATTGACCTAGATCTTTGATTTTTTTCTTTATTGTTTATCAAATGAAAAGTAATGACAAGTATTTTGAAATTTTTTTTTAACAATTGTGTTAAATTTTTTATTATTAAGAATATAATTAGATACACTGCATGTACTTATTTATACATATAAAACTTCATTATAATTATTTTTTTATATTTTTCCCCTATTTAACTAAATAAAAATAATTATAAATGTGAAAAATGCTTATTTACATTTTGTTAATTTTTGGCTAGTTTAAGATTAATCAGTGTGTTTAATTTCTGAATTGTTTAATTTCTTTCTAACTTATTACACCTTAATAACTTTTTTTATAGTGAAAAGTATTGATAAATCATAGAAAATGCATTTAAGTATTTTCATTTCTTTATTCTTACTTTACTGTTGGATTAGTTAGCGTATTTAATTGCTGAATTGCTCGTCCACATCAAATCCAAATTCTTTCTTGTACTTAAAAAACTAATGTTTGAAAAATTTTCATTATTTCAATTCTGTTTAATTTTAGGCCAATAAAGATTAATTATGCTAATTAAGATTAGCAATAATTTGTTATAGTTATTTAATCAGTAAACTGAATTTATAATATGTATTGTATTTTATAAATAATATGTTTAGAAAAATAACAATATATGTATATTAATATCTTAATTTATATGATTTGTAGACCAAGTCGAGCGATTATAAAGAATTGGAAGCAATATCTAAGGCTAGATATGATGAAAAATTAACATGCAATAGGAACAAACTTCCCTATCCATTTGTTCAGAGAGCAAACAAAACATCCACTTGTATATAATAAAAAGTTGTTGTTTCCAATCACTTCTGGAGACATTTATATGTACTTTGTGGAAATTTAATATTTTGCTCAAGTATAATTTGGAGAACTGAAAAGTTTTTTGAATTTAGAATTGTCTTGGGTAAAACAATGCTATAATCAACTTGCTCATTAGTAGAAACTGATTTTGATTAGAATGGAACAATATATTCATGGCTTGTAACTACTTGTTGATGTAATAATAATTTTAATCTTTAATAAAATATTTTTACATGTTAACCTTCAGAGTGAGAATTCTGTATCTTTTATCTCCTATTTATTTTTAAGTATAAATATAATTATATATAAAAGGATTCTCTCTCTCTAGATACATATTAGTGATAAAAAAATAACATGTGAATATATTTCTCAAAATGTTTTAAGTTTGTATGAAAGGGAACTGGAGTGTTTTAATACTAAACATACAATAACCAGTAGAAATCTTGAATGGAAATTTTACACAACTATTCATTTATATATATATTGTATCTTATTTTCAATCCATTGTGTTGCAAAAATAAAATTCATTTTCATTAAAGGATAAATATTTATTATTAATCAAAAACTTTCATTTTATAATTCAATCTAATATGAGATAAACTTTTAAAAAAATTTACAAATTTAACTTGTATTTTGGATCTATTGTTTATAGATAAATCATGCTATTATTTTATAAATTGAATTTCTGAAATTTATTACATTTTTATCTGAAACATTCCCTTAATATTGCAGAGTAGTTTTAAAAAAAAATAGGACATGTTTTAGGCACTTTACACAAAGGCAATTGAAAATAAGTATTGAATTTGTTATTAAAAATTATAGATCTTCTGCACCCACAGTGCTCGAAATGAGCTTAACCCTACACTGTTTGAAACACAAAGCATTTATGTACCAAATAATAAGGGTATTAACTTAAGCTAAAAATACGAGGTTTGTACAAATTTTTTTTCAGTTTTAAATTGGGGCAGAGTGTAGCAAGTTTGAATTTTTATTACACAACTTTAAAGTACTAAAATGTAGTACTACAATATACTTCTGAAAAATTCGCGTACATCAGAGGTAGTGATGTTAGTAGATTTCTCCAATAATTTTTAGAAGCATCAATATGGTCGCCAAAAATGATACAAACTTGGCTATGTTTCCATCGAATCGCCATTATGATGTAAGGAACGGAATAGCTTGGGAATTTCGCGATTCTAACATAAAATAAATACAACAGAAAGTAATATTAACGTATTCCACACATTCAGAGCTAATTATTTACACTTTTTTTAGCATTCAGTGCACAAAATTTGTAATAATATTTATATATATGAAGTAAAAGCAACAAATAACTTACAAAAAAGAATAATATAGCTACACGAAGTAACAAAACAAAGTACGAGAGTGTTTTGTGTTAGGCGAGAAACAATAGAAAACAGATATCACTAGATCATAATGTCATATGAATTTAATCCATTACAATATTTTACATTTTAAAACAAGTATTATAAAAAAAAATTTAAGTCAATTCCTTATTAGGTCAACAAAGAAAAATTTTACATTAGTTACTTTTATTAAATGTAAATATGTATACACATATGACGGAATCACAATATTATGTGGCAAAAAAATTTTGTTCAATATAGCGTTGCATAATTATTTAAATCACAAAATTGAGCACTAATAAAAAAAAGAATTACTAAACCTAAAAGTATATAAAAACACGGAGCTAAAGAATAGAAGAATAAACTAAATTTAAATCTAATACTACAACTAAAACTATAATATATATATATATATATATATATATATATATATATATATATATATATAGTTTTAGTTGTAGTATTAGATTTAAGTTTATATATAAATATATATATATAATATATATAGTCACGAAACAAAAACTAAAAGACTAGAAAATTTTCTAAAAGTATTTAAAGCACTAAAAAGAATTTAAAGAATATAAAATAATAATGAAAGCAAATTCGAAAGTTAGCCCACAACCACAAATGTAAAACACTCGGCTGTTTATTATCGCACATGGAAAATCACGTGACAAACGATGATCGCAGCGCCCTCTAGTGATGAACCGAGCCCATTGTAGTGTGACTCTAATTTGCATTTTTGACACTTTCAATAAAAATTTTTTATAGGTTTTAGCTATTGTTTTAATGTCATTAGATCTGTTCCTTAGAAGTTTCTCTTTTCTTTTCGTGAGCAAAAATGAATATGGGCTATGAATATTACCCTTGGTAATTTTTAAGTAAACCTTCAGCTCTAAATTTCGACATATATTTCTGTCAATATTGCCTTCAAACTCTGAGTTTTCGTTTAACCTTTTAATCAAATTAATGCATCTCTAAATATTTTTTTACATCAATTAGTCAAAACTTTAAGGTAGGCCTGTATCTTGTTTCAAAACAATCTTACAACTTAAGTCTTAACTGCGTCTGTTAGCTAGATTTGTTTATTTTGGTAAATAGCCGGGAGTTTAGAAACTGATCAAAATTTTATCGGAGCGTTAGCCGTTATCGGTTGATTGATTGAATATTAACGTCGCACTGTTCAGCTACACGAGGGCTTTTGGCGACGGACCACGTAATTTTGAACCATGGTCAAGTGACGTGGACGACACCTGAGCTGGCACCCCCCTCTCCTAACTACCACTCCACACCAACGGGAGGACGTTTCAGCTCTCGACAGATTTAACGTGCATCGCTGCCCTACACGGCGGGTCTTTAGTGGTACTGGGCTCGAACCCGTGACAAAGCAAGCCACGGTCCGATACCTATACCACTCGGCTACCGCGGCCACTAGCCGTTATCGGAGGCGTTAGCCAAGTCTCCACTTTTTCAGTGTTTGCACTGAACTGAACTAGCCGGGTGTATTCAAAAGAAGTCGGTACTAATTTGTTGAGAAAAAATTATGTTAAATATTGGACAAATCTTTTATAAAACGTTTATTATTTGCATCTTTTTTAAAATTTGTTAATTTTTGTTGAAAATTGAACCTTGTTGTGATATCGAGGAAAAGGAAAAGCAATATTTCGATTTTTGACTTGTATAAATTGTAAATCTTACATATTAATTCCTTTTTCATTGGGAAATCTTAAAATGTATGAAACATTAATATAAAATATATGAGAGAGAGAGATAAACGAAATGTAATTTCACAGTATTTCTGATTTTAAGATGTAATATGCTTAATGAAGCTGAAAGTTTTGTTTGGAAAATATTCAGCTTCTTGCTAATGTTATGTTTAATAGAAATGCTATTAAAAAATATTAAGGCTGTCTTTGGTCAATGTTAAAAAATAGGACCTGAATTCGGAATATTTTTTTGGATGTAAAAGAACTGCAACATTAATATTATATTCTGGCATCGCTATCCCGTAGATAATCACTTATTTTATCATAACATGGAGTTCACAGATTGCTTAACCTCAAAATTGCAAGGTAGCTGTGGTATAAATTGAAGTGCTACATTAATTAAATAATTATTATTAAAAATTAAATGTTTTTCTTCGTATTTATTGTACTTTGTAACAATTTTTTCTAAAGTTTGTGTATTTTGATTCTTTTAAATTTAAAGATTAAATAATGTTATGTGTAAAAAATGTCACAAAATTGTACCAAATGTTAATTCCTTGTGATAGACATTTCTCCCTCCCTTCTGATATGTGGACTTTTTGTATAATTATCCCATGCCATTTGCGACCTATGGAAAATTTTAGTTCATCTTCAGTGAAATTTTTGTTGATAACCAGAAAATACTGAGCAGTTGTCTTTAGGTTGCCATAACTCCTAAAATATTTCGTGATTAATTGCTGGCACAGGTTTGATAAGCAAATATCTCTTGCTTTGTAACAAAAGTTTTAGGTACTTTGGTTAACTTGGTAAAAATCTTATCAAAAGGATATTTTTTTTTGAATGACACATAAATTAATTACAAATAAGAACTACTTCCTTTTAGTTCTTGCTAATTTTACTGAATTGTTGCTAAAAACCACATGGAGGACAAAATGGCTGTAGGTGGTGATATTTCATCACAGACTGATAACAATATGTGATTTATCACTTATGTCCTGGTTGTCAAATGTTGAATTAATCAAAGACATAGATAGGTCTTTTTCTCTGATGGTAAACTTTGTCAAAGGTATACTTACTTTTCTAGCTACTTATTAGTTTTAAGGTCATATAATCAGAATCTTTGAGACCTTTTCTTTTTTTTTCTTTATCAAACTGATGCGAGACAATAGCATTTTCCTTCTTGAAAAATATTTATCTTAGAGTTTAGTTTGGAGTTATGAGAGAGAGAGAGAAACATACTTGTTTTGATTAATGTAATAAATATCAAACAATCCTAGATGGAGGAATAATATTCCTAAAAGTATTATGATTTTATAAAAAAAAAAATTTCTATATATTAACTCTAAATGAAATATAAAAACATTGATATAATTGTTATTTTCTTTTTCACAAATTGGATTGATGTTGATTACTTCATTAAATGCTTATTTTTTATATGAAATAAATAATTTATTATACTTGTGTGCTGTAGGGGATTATTACTATTGTACTGCATTTAATGATAAAATATCTTCATTCCTAATAGCAAAATAATATGTTCTCAATTTTTAATGAAGGTATAATTTTAGATGCATAACACTATTTTAATTTAACTTGTTATTCTCCAGTAATAAATGGGAATCGATCAAATATTTATTTTGACTGATGCACAAATTGTTTATTTCCTCTTTTTGTATTAATAAACATAATTACAAAAAATTATACCTGATTGTATTGAAAACTTAATTTTTTTTGTCCAATTTCTTAAAGTTACTTATTATTTACCAAAGAAATAAGTTTAAAAGCTACAGTTTAAAAAGCAGTAGAAAACTGTTAAATAAAGGGCATACGCTTTGTAATAGAATATTCATTTCTTGGTTTAAAGGATTATAATATTAAATCTGTCAAATAAAACAGTTTCCTGGTTTTATCTAGTTACTTGGATTCTATGTATTATCGCAACCTATTGGTAACATTACATGAAATGAAGCATCTGGTTGCAAATTCAATGTGTACGACATAGGAAATTATGGTTGCCAACTTGTCAAGTTATTAATAGAGTTAGGGATTGTTGTGATAATACATAACTACCAGGAAAGCTTATGATTTTATTTTATTTGTAGCTTGTTTTAAAATTTCAATTATATTGGTTGAGTATAAAATAAAGTTATCAAATTTTTTGTTTTCAAAACATTTTTCACCTCAATTCTTTTAAAATTTATTATATATTTATTTATTTTTAAATCGGATCAAATTCTAAACTTTGAATGTATTGCTTTCAAAATCCATGCAAATTTGCACTCCATCAATTTTTAAGCATAAGTATTCCGAGCATCAGAAAATTAGATGCAATAATTGATGCCAATTTATTGTTGATTATAAGCTAATCATTAACATATACTTTATAGAGTTTGTAACTTTGTTAAGCTTTAATATATATATGAATAAATTTCAAATAATTCTAAACTTGCTCCCCAAACTAAAATTTTTAAAAATTAATTAGAAGTTTAAACTGAAAATTGAGAATATAAAGCTATTTAAAATATTATAAATTAAAACAAGCTAAATTTAGAAAATTATTTATTTTTTATTGCAGAATCATACTCAGAAGTTAACATATTGGCTCAGCTTCATTTTAACAATCAAGGGCTGACTCTGGAAGGAGAGAAAATTTAAACATCATTCAAGATGGTTAACAACTGAGATGCCTCACTCTGAAAGGAGAGAAATCAATTCACACACAACTCAGTAGTAAAGCTGAAAGCTAAATTTCTGATTGATCAATATAATTAACCTTCAATCTTATTTCTGTTATTGAGTTTGGTTGTCAGTATTAAAATATCTGTGAAAGAACATGCTTGTACAATGGCATAATGGGGACTATTTGGGCCCCCCTGCAAAGTCAGGTTTTGCCTTTAATATTTTATAAATTAAAATATGTAGGGACTCTTGGTATCAGGCTTTGAGTCCCTATAATCCTGCCCCCTCCCCACAATGTAGGGTTGCTAAGGTGTATGTTACACCAATGAACTTGTTGTGTACAAGCTGGTTAGTCTATTGAAAATGAATCAATTGGAAATCTATAAAAATAGAAAAAATGTTAGTTATATTTGGTTCAAGTAAAATTTAAATTCGTGTTATATACTTTTAAGTATTTTTGAATCGAAATAAACTAAATAGTTAACATCAAAATGGTTATTTTGCTATTTGTGTTTAAATTTTTATGTGACTATAATGCATACTGATTTCTGTAATTGGTTGGGGCTTAGTATTCCTTGGCATGGAAGGAGTGAATTTTAAAAATTAGGACATTAGTATTAAGCAAATTATATTTTGAAATAAATATTATCAAATTTTTTTTAGTGTCTCTTACTTAAATTGCAATTATAATAGTTTTGTGAAATATGCAATAGAAACTTATGATGAGCTTTTTTAGATAATAAAAAACTTTATATAATCCGTTTTTTTAAAATTTTTTTTTTTAAATGAAGTTTTTTATTCCTGTTTTTAATTAAATAGCATCAAGTGATATTTGTACAAAAATTGTACCGAGTCTATTTTTGCTTGATTTTATTTTTTTACAATTATTAAGATAAATGGACACAGTGATCCGGTTGTGTGAAATGGTCTACTCTGGTTTTTAAAAAATAAAATATGATTAATCAGCAAAAACTTATTAATTAGTGAAGTAATTAAGCTTTAATTTTTATGTTTTCATTATAGTAAACTTGTGAATAATATAGGCTATAAATATTCACAATGGAATTTTGAAGGCTGCATAATTCTAATGAAATCTAGGATAACTGAGATCTCTTACTTTAAATGTGTATAATAATTTGAATTAGATCTGTATATTCTAATATGTTTAATATATAGAAACAAAGTTGTAATTTTGAATTTTAATTCCTGAGCTTCAATTTGTTTTCTTCATCTTTTATCCTTTCAATATTTTTAGGCTAATGCTGCATAATTGCATTTTATTTTTGATTGGAGAGATATTTTAGTGTGAATGGAAATTTTAAAAATCATGTTATAGAAATGATGAGATATTTTTTAGAGAAATACAAGATTTGATTTTTGAAATTAAGTTTGAAATAGAATAAATTGAAGAGAAAAAAAATTTTGCCTTTTATATTTCCGCTTGGATCAAATTATTTTCTTGCATCGAGTTGTAAGTAAAATTGCAACGAGGTAAGTTATATCTTAATTTTCTGATCTTTAAAGTTGATATATATGTACATTTTACTATGATTTTTTTAAAATTTATTGAATATTTGATTATGTGTTCTATTTATTACTTAAAAATTTAAATGTGTGACATTTTTTAATGCTTGTTTTGGCATAAATGTAGACCAATAATTATTCTTTATTTATTTTGTATGTGTGTAGAATTGTATTTTATGAAACTATTTGTTCAATGCTGATTTAAACTAGATGTTATAGTTAGATGTAGTTTGATTGAATAATTTAGCTGTTAATATTTAAAACACAAGTAACATTTAAAATGCATTTGAGATAAATGATTTTAAAAACTGTGGTATAAATTTTACAATTATTACTAGTATCAGGGGTGTTTGTGCTCCGGGGATTTTGAACTTCGATACCCGGAAATTCAGGGGATCGTCGTTCAAAAGGAAGTAGGAATAATAATGAATTATTTATTTTGATCTAGGTAATTTTGTTTGCTGGGTAAATATTTACATAAAATGTAGTAGTTTATATGTTTGAAAATTTATGGTTATTAATTTTACAAAAAAAGTAATTCATTGAGCTTTTATAATTAGGTCATTCAATACTTCATAATTGTAAGTTTCAGGGGATTTTTTGGGGTCCCACAAACACCCCTGTAGTATTTACAAATTACAAAATTGTTAGTATTTCATGCAATTAACCCTCTACTTTCATTAGATCACACAATGTAATTTGTCCTATCATGAGTTATAATAGTGTTTATAATCAAGTTTGTTTGCTACAGTTTCTTGTGTACTCTAGTATCAGTTTTTTTAAAAAAGGTTTTAAAAATGTTTTTTTTTATGTGCATGTTTTTGAGGGAAAATCTTTGAATGTTGAAGTGATATAAGTGAAATATTGTAGAATAATTATCTTGTTATTAAGATTAAAACCGAAGGAAAGTATTATTCCTTCAACATTTGTAGCATTTATGTTTTGTTTTAATATTTTGACTACTTACTTAAAATATCATACTTTAAGAGAATTCCATCAAGATACCTTATTTTAGAATAATATGAACTTAACACATTTATAGCACAATTTTAAATGGAATGGATAGTTTTAAGCATGAATTGTTATAATGTTTAAAAATATGATTAACCTGATTATTGAAAGTACATCATTAAAAAATTTGCTATCTGCAATTTGAATTAGTTGTAGCAGTTCCTTTTCATTTCATCAATTGCTGAAAATTCTGTCAAATAATTCTGTTAAAATTGTCTAATTATGGAAACGCTAGTTTTCAAAATTTTCATAATTTTGATATTAGTAATATTATCACTGACGTAGCTAGTTCTGAGTGGGCCCTGTATCAAAATTCCTTCGAAGCCCTTTTATAGATATGATAACCCTGTTAGTGGGGCACATTTAGATACACATTTGGTGGCCCTATATCATTGATATGGCGGTAGCTATGCCCCTGAATCTTATTATAGTGTTTTTGAATTTACATGTAAACATTTATTTCTTAAGCATTATTGCTAAAAAGTGAAATTAAAAATCACAATATAACTTTATTGTGCATCATTTAAAAAATAAACTTGAAGGTACAACTTACATAAATTTTTACTGAAGCAAGTAGATTGAATGGTTTGTGGAGTTCCTGTTTCACACAGGAAATTTAACCTCCTATCAGGGTGGGTTTTGAGTCTACTTGGTTTTAGCTTTTCCTTAATAGCCCGGTACTATGTTAAAAATAATTAAGTTTAGGAAAAAGATTTATTTTGAAGTATTTAAAATAGAATTACTTTGAATTATTGAATAAAAAATGAATAAGTTCAGGAATTAAATTTAGAAATTAAATGAATAATGGTTGTGTGTGTGAAAGATAAGAATGCATGTGAATTAAACAAGTAGTAATATAAAAACAATTTTTTTAAGGCAATTCCTACTTAGATCAACAAAGAAAATTTTTATTTTAGCTAATTTTTATTAAATAGTTACAATTAATATAAATATGTATATACATAGGACAGAATCACAACATTAAGTGATAGTTAATTTTTTGTTAATTATCATTAAAGTATCGTATTGTCATCCAAAACAATCGTGTTTATAAAATTTCAGTTCAACTGAATGCCTTAAAACGTGAGGAAAAAAAACCTTTTCGAGTTTTGACACAAGTTGCCAACGTGGCTGTATTTGTAATTCTTTAAATAATTAGTTTTAATCAATTAATTTTTATTAATTATAGTTAAATTATTGTATTGACATCCAAAATAATCATGTATATAAAATTTCAGCTCAATCCAGCGCTTTAAAATGTATTTTATTAACCATTGAAAATTTCACTAAGATAAATAAACAAACAAATAAATATATAGAGAGTGTGAGTTAATAGAGGGAATTGAACAAATGAGAATGTTGAATTCTATGTCAGTTA
Organism: Trichonephila clavipes; assembly: GCA_019973935.1. Classification (NCBI taxonomy): domain Eukaryota; kingdom Metazoa; phylum Arthropoda; class Arachnida; order Araneae; family Nephilidae; genus Trichonephila; species Trichonephila clavipes. The sequence goes on along the minus strand of BMAU01019544.1, from coordinate 798,409 downwards.
CGGTTTGGCCAAGGGTTGCGACTGAGTTGATTCATTTTGAGGGGGAGAAACATTGCAGAGAACCTGCATGTTTGCATTCTCCCCTTGGACTGTGAGTTGCTTCTGAGAGGCACCCTTTTAAGGACACTACTGAAGCAAATGAAGATTTTAAATGAAAGAAAATGGTTCCTTGGACATTCTTTAAAATTCTTATGTTTACAGCAGCATTTATTCTCTTTTACTTAATAACTTTATTATTTTTTTAAAGAACTTCTAATTTAGTTTTTTTTTCTAAATACTTAATAAAGATTACCATTAAATCATTTTTCAGTATGGAGAACATAGTCTTTTTTAATAATGTATAAATACATTTTTTATTAAAAAATTATACAATGTAAAAAGCATACTATTTTAATGGCTTATAAAATATTAAATGGTATATATACTAACATAAAATGTTTTCAGTATGATGTTCAATAAATCAGTTCTTTGTGTTCCTTAGTTACTCTTCTTTTTGATTCAGAGCTACTTATGCAGAAATGTTATTCAAATCTTGATAGCTAAGGAACTGGGTGCAATTTCAAAATTAAAAATTGTATTCAATTTAAAATTAATTTCGCACAAAATTAATGATGAGGAGGATGAGACAGACGGTGACAAATTTTATTTTATTATTGTATAAAGAACTAATTACAAATAAGAAAACTTCATTTTTCACTGCTCATTTTGTTATTAAAGTCAGTTAGTATCCATCCATCTTAACTGTACTTTATTTTTTGTGGTTGGTGTGAATATTTTAATAATTAATTGGTATGTGGTAGAAAAAGTAATAACTAACTCTAATATGCATAGTCATAAAATTGATTCTTTGTTATTTATAAGTTGCATCTTTTGAAATATTAAACAAATTGCATTGACTTAAAGTCTTGTATATTTTAAAGTTTTTGATACATATCTAAAATTATTAAATCTGTCAAATCATAGAAGGCAGATTATTTCATTGGATTTAAATTTCTCAGCATTCAAGTTCGCACTATTTTAATAACAGTAGAAGGAAAATGTAATTTACCTCATTGAAAACTAGCAATGTTTTGTGTAATTATTAAAAGGTGCGGCAAGAACTATTTAGTATTTTGTTAATTTTGTGATCTAGCAAAATGGAAATTTAGAAATTCATATTCTTATATTAAAACTATATCTTAATCTTAAATATGTTGCTTACATTTTGACTCGATACTAATATTTGTTAATATTGTAAAATTAATTTTATATGTATCTTATTAGAGGAGGAAAAAGAAATGCTGTGGAAGATTGATTCAGGGATTTGATTTATTGATTCTTTGTAAGTTTTACAAGTATCTAATATTTCTTATGCTGTCTCATTTTTTTTTGAAAATTACTCAAATTATTTTATCCAGCTAACATAAATAACTATTTCTTATCCTGATAGTATTTTGAATTTAATGTGTATTTAGATTAAAATAAAAGTATTTACACAATTATTGCTTAGAAATGTTACCCATAACAGCATGCCTGTATATATCTTGTGAATTTATACAAATTCTGTATGGTTTCATATAAACACACACACACATATATATATACAATTTCTTCATTAAATTAGAATGAAATTATTGCTAAAGAGTTCTTTGTTGCTTTGATTTAGAGTATTTTTCTACATAGCTTTGTAGTAAAGTATGCCCCTTTTTTTTAAAAAAAAAATCATTTACTTACTTATTTTATTATTTGTATTTAAACTGAGAGAAAGGAAATTTAATTGTAAAATTTCTTATAAAAAATTAAGAATGACTTATATAGTTTGAATGTTTAACAAAGGATTTAAACATTTGTAAAATATTAAAATACAGCTTGCAAAAAAATTAAATGTTATAACTTATTATATTATTGAGATGTCTTTATTCTGTACAAATGTTTATAAATTAAAAATAAAATATTTTTTTGAAAGAAATTTTGAAGTGTTTTGATTTTTTTACAAGACTTTTGAAATATTGTGGTAAAATGTTTAGTTTTCTTTTGTTAGAAAATTTTTCTCTCACTTTAAAATAATTTAATCTGTTTTTGTTGCTAGAGTGTGAATTTACATAGTGAATGGGAATTGTTTAAATATCAGTTTTTGCATGCTCTGTATAAAATCAAGAAAACCTACTCAGTGGCTGGAATTTTATAAAGGGTACTGCTGTACATAATCATTGATTGAGAAAATATTAATATTAATGATAAATTATTAATATTAATGCTGGTTTATGATAAATTTTTAATATTAATATTTAAAGAATGTTACCAAGCATCACATCACTTGTAAATTCCCTTTTGATTGAAACTTTTAATTACAAAAGGCTCTAAAAATTGAATTATGCATGGTGTATTTTGAAATGCTATCTTCAAAATGCTTAAAAAAAGATAGTTTTTAAGTTATTAAAAGAGTATCTTGGAGGTACACAAAGACATTTTGAGTGATCTGCTATAAAAGTAGACTGTGCTACCCTAGAAAATTTGCAGATTTTGTTCTTATAATTTACATGACAGAAGAGGAATAACTTTTTTAGTTATTGAGTTGAAAATAAAATTGAGAGTAAACAAATTTTAGCCTTGTGAAAGCCATTATCTTTAGTTAAATTGAAACTATTGATCTCCGATAACATTTTTGGATTTTTAAAAAAAATTTTCCTCTTTCACTCTCATTTTAGAAGTTAAGAATGTGCTGCCATCTATAAGATATTTTTTGAACTTTGAATGCAAAGTATAAATCGTGCTGCCACCTCTTGACTTAGTATTGTACTATTAGATTCAAAAATGAAAAACTATTGCGATAATATCTTTCTGGCTGACTAATCAGGAGACAGCGAAGATTTAAGATTCTGGAATTTTGGCTACTAGCAAATGGAATTTAGTGTGACAAGCTTAAAATATAAAGGAAGAGGAACTATAAGTATATAACATAAATAAAAGACATTTTGTCTGCTTGTTATTTCCATAGAAAACATTCCCTAGACAAGATTTGGAAATAAAAAAATAGTAAAAATTAATATTTCTATAATATATAAGCATAAGGGATTGAAATTTGTCTCAGTTGGGACATTGCTATATTCAATTGCCCTAATGTTGAATTAATATTTGTACTACTCCATGATTATTCAATATTTCATTGACACATTCCTTCTTTTACAAGATAAAAACATTTTGAGATTCAATTGTTTTGGGATAGCCTTTAGGTTGAGTTATGTAAATTTCAGAGTTTCCTATGTTAAAGTCAATTCCAAATTCCGATTGATTAAGATCATACTTGAGTAAACTCTCTTGTTCAGGAGCAGATGCATGTAAAATCAGTTGAGGATCAAAATCCTCATCTTTGGTGTGTGGAATTTTAGAGAGTGGGGTATCAGCTCAGGTTCCATCATCATCACTTGACAGGCTCTTAATTTCGAGATCTGTAGCCAATCATTTGATTTGATTTAATTTTTATTGATGTTGGGCTCTAAAAGCTACCCGAGGGCTGTTTGCGACATGATAATAAAGGGTGTTTTTTTTAGAGGTATAGAACTTTAAATTGCAATAAAACAACGATGTATTATTCGGTTGACATGAATTTTTTTTTATTCGAAAGATAATCTTGTGGCATTACATTTTAAATATGATTTCTGGCATATGACTGCCACTGCTGGCTCGGATGTAGTCCAATCTGGACGTCCAATTTTCGATGACTTTTTCCAACATTTGTGGCTTTATATCGGCAATAACACGGCGAATGTTGTCTTCCAAATGGTCAAGCGTTTGTGGCATAGACCAATGACTTTACATAGCCCCACAGAAAATAATCTAGCGGTGTTAAATCACAAGATCTTGGAGGCCAATTCACAGGTCCAAAACGTGAAATTAGGCGGTCACCAAACGTGTCTTTCAATAAACCGATTGTGGCACGAGCTGTGTGACATGTTGCGTCGTTCATCGTTTTTGAAGAAGTACGGACCAATGATTCCACCAGCCCATAAAGCGCACCAAACAGTCAGTTTTTCCGGATGTAACGGTGTTTCGACATACACTTGTGGATGAGCTTCACTCCAAATGCGGCAGTTTTGTTTGTTGACGTAGCCATTCAACCGGAAGTGCGCTTCATCGCTAAACAAAATTAGTTTATGAAAATCGGGAACAACGGCAATCTCGTTTTGGGCCCATTCGACGAATCTACGCCTTGCTTGATGATCGTTTTGATGAATTGCCCAACCAAACTGAGAATAAATCACTTGACAGCTTTTAAATCGGTCGCCATCTTGAAAAGTAATGCCAACTTAAACTTCTATACCTGGAAAAAAACACTCTTTAAAAGCTAGTATAAAGATTAACAAGTTTATTTTTAATCGATCATGTGATGTAGAAGTTTTGACAGTTTGTGTTTCAATTAATGTTTGTCTCCTCACTTGTACGTGCGTGTGATTGCAGCTCAAAATTGGGAGGTGTAAAATTACTTAAATAATATTGATATAATAAGACAATCAGTAAGTGAAAAATGTTATTTAAAAGATTTATGGCATGCAATAAATATTGGTTCTTAACGCTTCAAACTCTGAAACAATATGAGTGGTCGGAGTACCCTATTGGTTATGGTCACGAACTCGTGGTTGACGTGTCTTGAATTCGAATCCTAGTGCCACTTAAGACCCGTGGCCGCGATAGCCGAGTGGTCATGGTAGTAGTTCGTGGCTGGCCTAGTCACGAATTCGAGCTCAGTACCACTATAGACCCGCCGTGTAGGGGAGCGATGCACGTTAAATCTGTCGAGAGCTGAAACGTCCTCCCGTTCGTATGGTGTGGTAGTTAGGAGAGGGGGTGCCAGCTCAGGTGTCGTCCACGCCACTTGACCATGGTTCAAAATGCCGTGGTCCGTCGCCAAAAATCCTCGTGTAGCTAAACAGTGCGACGTTAATATTCACTCACTCGCCACTGAAGACCCCCCCTTGTAGAGGACTTGGGCTGATGCAAGTTGCATCTATCAAACTCAAAGTTCTCCTGTTGGCACGGTGTGACGGGCCTTTACGAGAATTTCTATTAATCCTCTTGGGAAATCTTTGGGCCAGCAATCGAGTTATTTCACTGCCATCCCTCTCAAGAAGAAACTTGATATGCAGAAAGCTAGTATATATATATATAATATATATATATATATATAATATATATATATATATATATATATATATATATATATATATATATATATATAGTTGAAGTTTTATAATCGTGGATTCGAAGGAAAAAGAGCTGAGTCGCTGAAAGCAGTACTGTTATTACGGTAAGGATCAGAATTTAGCCGCGCGACTAAAGATCGCAGACTTAAACTATCAGAATAAATTAAGGAAGTTAGGATTCTTAAGATAACGTTGAGTAAAATTCAGCTATTAGGATTTCGTGTGCTTATTCATATAGGGCAGTGTTTCCCAAAGTGGTCTATATAGACCCCCAGGGGTCTACGACGACCTCCAAGGGGTCCATGCCAGCAAAAAAATAATTTGGGAGTCCAGGAAGTGTAACTCGGGGTCTATTATAAGGGCTCTCATTAAACTAGATTGTGATTTTGAATTTAAAAGGAAATTTAATCAAGTGGAGAAATCAAACTTACCTACATATTTAATAGATTTATTTACTAAATTTAATGAGGATAATTTGCAGTTTCAAGGTGTCAGCATAATTTTTTTTAAACAAGGACCACATCTCAGCCTTTCTTGTGTGTGCCAGAATTAAGCTAAAGGAGTACAATATTGGCCCTTTCAAATTTTCCCAGTTTCACAATTGTCACGGACATTCTGCTAGGAAAAAGGCGACTGGCGTTCAACATTTAAATACCTTTTTTTTTTTTTTTTTTTTTTTTTTGGATTTTGAAACTAGGTTTGAAAATGTTTTGATTATCATACCACAATAGGCAATGAATTCATATGGTCACTTTGAAAAAAAAAAGTCAGATTACAAGAACTAGACACTAGGAATAGGCACTAACTAATATCTTAAAGTTAAGTTTATAAACGGATGTCAATAATTTTGTCTTTAAAAAGATATACCTGTTATTTATTTCACATTATGGAATATCTTCAGAAAGTTTTTAATTGTTTTTCCGATTGAGAAGGAGTTTTTCATTGCGCTCCAAAACAAAAACAAAAGACTGGACACTATTAACCGAGGAGATGTTTAGGGTTAAAACCTGACACGATTGATGCCAAATGTTAAAATTTGTTATTACATCCCCAGATTCATCCCTCCCACTAAAAGCCTTTGTTAGTTGCTCAGTTGTCATATTTAATAGTTATTTTATGCATTAATTAAATTTTAATTTAATTATCGCATAAAATAGTGTTTAAAAATTAAGAAAACATGTGAATTAATTAAATTTTAATTTAATTAATTAAAATGTGTTTCTTAAATTTTTAAGCACTATACTTCACTACAGTTAAAAATTTAAATCTCTTTAAGGATGCAGCTCTATACCTGCTGTCAAAAACCCATTTAAATTTATGAATTTGCAAAAATTTAATATTAGGTAGGTAGGGGTCTACTCCAAACCCAAAAACCTGTCAAGGGGTCTATGAGGCAAAAAAGTTTGGGAACCTCTGATATAGGGTTTGAGCTCTCGTTATATCATTCTAAAGTTTCCCATTATAATTTGCTTGTCTGGGAATACTATCTTTCGTCATAAAAAATTGGATTTATCATGGTTAGTCTGGGTCATCAATCTTTACCTTCCACAGATTTAGGTCGATTAGATCAGTGCTCCGCAACCTTTTTATCGCTGCGGACCGGTCAACGTTTGATAATTTTACCGTGGCCCGCTGAGGATGGGACACGTTGATTGTTTATATTTTAGATTGTTTTGATTTTACAATTTTAATTTAATTACATTTAAATATATATGCCTTCAGAATAAAATGTAGTTACACCAAAAATGATTTAACGTGGAATATAAAGTGATTTCCGTGGAAAGTTGCGCAAATCCGAGAGAAAGGTACAACTTTAAATAAAATGGCAATAGTTTAGGCGGCCCGCCACCATATGATCCACGGACCAGTACCGGTCCGCGAACCGGGGGTTGCGGATCATTGGATTAGATGAGGAGGAGGCTTCCCCAGGGGTGAGGCCATTACAACGGTGAGATGGTTTGGAGAGGGGAGTTGGCTAAAATTACCTGGTCCTTCGCGAATAGCACTGGTGTTACTTTATAGTGCAACGTTAAGAAACTCTCATTCATTTATTGAAATAACACAAGGATTATTGTGGCAGTGGACCTCATAATTAAAATTTGAGAAGGCTTCTTGCTTTCCAAACTTTCACACCACGCCTACGAGATAACTTTGAGCATAAACCAGCAGCTCTACAAAGTGTGATTTCAGTGGCACCAGGATTTGAACCCAAGATTTGACAACGCCGACCGTTGCCACTCGGTTTCGACCAGTGCCGATCCTGAAGATCATGAGCATTCTGTTGTAGTGGATTCAAATTCCGATTCCCCCTAAACTCCATCATGGGCAGTAATATGTGGACTACTGCACAATGAATGACATCAAGCGGTGGGAAGGTATGGAGAATTTTCAAATTTAGATGTTTACATCATCTACTGACAGTGGCTCTATGACAATGCCACTCTTCTGTCTCTCTACATTATAATTATAATCTATGATGGTCATCCAGAAAATAGACTGTTTAGTTATTAAAAAATAGAAAACTCAAAATTGTAAAAATAATTCTGTTACATGTTTCGAAACTTTCTTCACTTTTCTATAAATAAACATTTCCTACATTGAAACATTTGCAGTATTTGTTCACGAGCTTCAGTATTCCTATGTTAGATTGTTTTATAGTCAAGTTAATTATTTTATTCGTAGCATTCAGACAAAACACTTATAGTCCGGGCCTTCTTTCTCTCTCTCTACTCTACTCTAACGATTACCATCTTTTTCTTAATCTAAAAGACATGCTGGGTGGCAAACGTTTTGGATGCAATGAAGAGTTGGAGAACGCAGTGACCATGGCTTGGTGCACTGGCGGCAGAAGAGTGCAACGTGGATTCCTGAAACTCGTTAACAAATACTGGTTGTTTCTTATGCCACCTGATAAACAGTAACATCAGATCAAGACCCGTGAAATTCATCGCGGCAAAGGTCCTGTTGTAGCTTTGAGCATAATGCAGGTGACAGCCCGATTTGGCTCGTTTCCACCCAGTTTTGAAGTAGAACATCCTGGGTATGGTAAGGAGCCTCCCACCTCTTATCCCCTTCACCCACTTCACGAGAGGACTTGCAGCTCGACTGCTATTTAGAGGGAGGCGTAGTATTTGCGGACACTCCGAAATGCATCGTAGTATTTGCGGACACATTCCCCCCATCTTAGAACAGATAAAGGGTGCAGATAAATAAGGAAATACATTGCTGGCCACCGTAAATGCAACACCCTGAAGGAAGCATGCAAATAACATGAAATTTACAACATGCATTAGCGAAGGTGAGATATGCAAATGATTAATATTTCAGCGCAGACACACATCACGCGCGCCTGTGGCGCCACCTCAAAGCGCTATTTAAGGCTTGGAGATTTCGACGATTCCAAGTTCGGCAATTGTGTTTTTTTTCAAAAAGCAATCAGTTATGTCTTGTAGAAAACAGCGATCAGCTTTTGATCAAGTATCCGAGTTCGACAGAAGAATGATAGTGGCCTACCGAGATTGTGGATTATCTTTCAGGGAAATCGGTAATCGTGTTGGACGAAACCAAACAACTGTAATGCGGATATGTGACCTTTGGATGCAGGAGGGTACGACGGACCGACGTGGTCGATCGCATTCACCTCAGTGCACCACTTCACGTGAGGACAGGTAAATTGTGCGCATGGCAGTGACGGATCGCTCAGTCACATCACGAACCGTAGCACAGCACATTGAGTATGTAACGCATCATTCAGTGTCTGCGCTTATCATTCGACGCCGTTTACAGCAGAGTGGTCTGTCCGCATGACGTCCATTGCTTGGTCTACACTTGACGCAGAACCACAGACGTCTCCGCCACCAATGGTGTGATGAAAGAAGAACGTGGGTGGCAGAATGGAATAAAGTTGTCTTTACTGACGAATCACGCATCTGTCTGCAACACCACGATGGTAGGATTCGTGGTCTGGAGACACCGTCGAGAGAGGATGCTGAACAGCTGCGTTATGCACCGCCACACTGGTCCTGCACTGGGTATTATGGTTAGGGCGGCGTTGGATATCACCCTCGCATTCCTCTAGTACGCATTGCCGGTACTTTAAACAGCCAGCGCTACATCTCCGAGGTGTTGGAGCCAGTTGTCTTTCCTTACCTTCAGGGCTTGGCCACAACCATATTTCAACAGGATAATGCGCGATCACACGTGGCACACATTGTCCAAAGGTTCTTCGTCAATCACCAGATTGAATTGCTTCCTTGGCTGGCTCGCTCTCCGGATCTTTCGCCGATAGAAGACATGTGGCTCATGGTTGCTCAACGATTGACCCCCAGCTGCCACACCAGATCAACTTTTGCAACGTGTGGAAGTTGCTTGGTCTGCTGTACCCGAAGAACACATCCAAAGTCTCTTTGAAACAATGCCGATGCGTGTGGCAGCGGATATCTCCAACAATGGCGGCTATTCTGGCTACTGATTCTGGCAGGAATCACACTTCACAGAATTCTATAAATTTAATCAATTGATACTTGGTCAACATGTTATCTACAAAATAAATTTTGTTGTGCTATCTCTTGTCTTTCTTTGTGTTGCATTTACGGTGGCCAGCAGTGTAAATACTTTTAAAAATCACATGGCAATTGCACTTCTTCTAATATTTATATTTTACTCTAAAACACAATTTTCCACAAAATTCCTGAAATTTGTTCATACCTTTCATTATTCTGTTACTTACTGTTAATTTTTAAATATTTCTCTGAATTTTTATTACCTTTCGCTATGTTTAAAGTTCCTTCACACTATAATATCTTAATTCAGTGTAAATAATTAAATTTGATTGATAAAAATGTATTTATCCTTGTAATTCGATAATCGAGTCTAAAAACAGAAAACTTCGGTAAAAAAGAAAAAGGTTATCCTAGGTGAAAGAGATTTGCCACTTAAAATACTGTTTTAAATTTTTGTGATTTTTAAAAGTATTTATTTCCTTATTTATCTGCCCCCTTTATCTGTTATAAGATGGGGGAAAAATGGGTCCGCAAAATACGACGAAATGTTAAGTGTCCGCAAATACCACGTCCGCAACTACCACGCAACCATTTAGAGTACCCCCATGCCGCTAAGGTACTATACAGTTACAAACATCCATGCCTTCTCCGGGATTCGAATCCAGGCCCGACGGCACAGCAGTCAGCATCACTAACCACTATACCGGATGGGCGGACAGATATTTAAATGTAGAAAATGATTGCAAAGAACCCGGTCGACGAGCCGCGAGCGACTCTTTGTTTCGATGGTTTCTGCTGTTCAGACTTCCAGCTATGTCAATTATTAAAAAATAATTATATCTACTGAAAATTAATGTTTTCATTCCTCTCTCTCCTTTATAAATTGTATTGAAAAGACTTACCTTATTAAATTAAGCTTTTGACTGGCTTAAGATTTATGTATTAAATGTTCTTTGACAAAGTGTACTGAGAATCAGTGAAAATATTAAAATTAGTTCTAAAGAAGTAAAGGTCTAATTTATAAGTAGTAATGCCACCTCGGAAAAGCATCTTTCTAAGTCAACGATTCTTAAAACTTTCTATCACCGCGGATCCCTTTTATCTATCGGACTGACATGACGGAGCCCCCATGATTTTGAGAACTTCTCCCTGCCTTAATATTCTTGCTCAAAATACATGTTCTAGTGAGTTTTTTCATTAAGTGTAATTAATCTAGTCTAGGATGGCATATCTTTCGATTTTTCCACGAGGCTTTTCACAGTTTGAAAAAGAGGAAACTTAACGTTCTATTAGAAACACCGCGGACCACAATTTGAAAACCGTTGTTCGAAGTGATTTCCAACATTTGCTCTTTTGCATACTTGAATTAGGCAGCACTCTTGAATATGAGAGATATAGATAAACCTGCACACACACAACAGAAGTGATAAAAACACATCCCGTATTTGTGACATATTTAAGGATTAGTAAAAAGAGAGTTGACGTATGACTTTATACGCAGGAAAAATCAGTCATTTTTAATTATAAGTGTAAACATGAAACATGAAATTTCAGAATAAAGTCCTAACGGTATTACTTGTAGGAACATTTTTTCACGACGCTTGGAATCTGAATTCCAATACATTGAAATACGTTCAACGCGGAAACGTTTAAGACGAAATATTGGTTAACATGAAATATTGCAACGGTCCCGATAATCTACTTTGTATATTCATGCATTTTTTCTCTTAATACAAAAAGATTGAATCACCCTACTGTATCCTTGGAAGAATTCGTTGCAGTAGATGATGGTAATGTGTATACAGCTCAATTTATGGAAGACAAAGACAGTCGAGTTTATTCAAAGATAAAAGAAAATGTCATTTGTGCAAATTCCGACGACGAAAATGAAATGAATAATGCAGCTCCTCTTCCGTGTCATTCGAAATGAGGAACATCATGAAAAATACATGTTAAGTTATTTAGGCGCACATTTCGATGTCGAAATGAATAACAAAATGGATGACATCGAACAATTTGTTGACAATTTGATGCTAAAAAAACATTGCAAAGAAAAATATCAGATTATTTTCGAAAAAAATTCACGCAACGTATTTTTTTTAAACTTGAAAATTTTGTATTAAATTTTATTAAGGTCTTGCGAATGCTTTTGTTCCATTGATTTTTATTAAATGCATGCATATATGTATATACATATTTATGTGAATAAAATATAATACTCTTTTTCACTGTATTGTGATATTGTGGTATTGGATTTTTTTTCTTCCATTGAGCCACAGAAACAAAAATAACTTTGAAAGTTCTTAGTTTTGGAAGGAATAGAAAATGTTACTTTTTTTTTTTTGGAAATGGAAATAGTTTTTTTTTATATATTATAAAGAAAATGTTAATTGGATGCAAGAGTCTTGATCGCGCGCGCGCTACTGCTCCCCTCTGTCGCACGTGTCTTTGATACCTTAGTTCAGCGTTTCTCAAACTGTGGGGCGCGCCCCACTTAAGGGGCGTGATAATCTTAAGGGGAGTGCGAGCATGTCAAGAATAAAAGATTTGAAAAATTGCAAATTTACTGAAAGGAAGCAAAACAAAATACATTCCGATATAATAAAAAAGTAAAATACACGTTTACATTGATAAATGTAATATACTTAAAAATGCATCTGCACTGCATAATGTATTATATTTGATAATTAATTTATCATTACTAAGTTAAGTACAAGATTAATAATTTCTCGTGACTCCCCCCCCCTTGGGCTTATCATATACAAAACTATACACAAAATTTTTTTAATACTTATCTTGATCATTTGTACGGTTTATAATTAAAGTCATATTGTAGCTTCAACATGTAGCTTTTAGTACATTATTTTTGAAATCAATACATTGTTATGGTATGGAGGAGGCGCGATGAAAATTCTGATTGAAAACTGGGTCGCAAGAATTGAAAGTTTGAGAAGCACTGCCTTAGTTTCCTCACAACTTAGCTCTTCTCTTCATAAATTTGCTGACCACCGGTATAAAGAGTTGAAGGAAGCTTCGAGGTACCTAACAAGACTTTTTTTCTTCAGAAAAAAATACTGAGTTTTTTAAAATTACTTATATAATCAAATGGTCTTTATTTTTTGGAATGCATCTGTCTAACATTGATAATTATCGTGCTTTGAATTTGTTTCGTTATGAAATAAAGATCAGTCAAGTTTTAGCATGGAATCTTTTAGGGAAGACTAAATGTGCAGCGTATTTGCTGTAACTCTTCTCGCTTTATATGTTCATCACACAAATCACGCTCCTTTTCAAGTCCTGATTCCTCTAAGGCAGGCATGTCAAACACGCGGGCCATATGCAGCCCACAAATACAGAGGTTGCGGCCCGCTAAGATGTTTTCAAAAATTTTAAACATTTAAAAATTTATTTGATGTCATCTTTTAAAAAAATTCTGTTACCCATTCTTGCTTTAAAAGAAATCCTATTTCATAACAGGGGAACTGCAATATTTCCGTATCTAAAACTAGAATAAAATATTATTTAGTGTAGAAATTTGAAATATCGCTTCGCCGTCCGTTCTTATGTGCAGATGCGATGATAATTTAAAAATAATTGAAGAACTCTTGGAATTACTCATATGTATAATGCAAATACTGGAACTGATAGATTTGATGAGCTATGGAAGTTTGGAAGAAGTAGAAGTCACACACACCATTGAGGAAGGAAGGATACCACTGCATTTAGGCCCACAACCCCTTATTTAAAACCGGGATTACTTTGGAAGTAGTTGCAAAAAAAAAAAAAAAAAAAAAAAAAAGAAAGGAAGAAACATGCAAATAGCACGACAGTAATTTTTAATATTTTCATTACATTATTCACCAGCTTGTGCTTCAAAGTCTTAAACATGAGATTTTTTTTAAAAAATAGTAGTCACCCAAATTGTAAATTAAATCATATCATAACAAAGTTCAATGACTGAGATGATTCTTGAAGTTGTGGGATGAAAAAATAATTTTCTTAAAAGCAAAAAGTTGCGCATGTACTGAATTAATAGCTAGGCAATGAATAAGGGGGGAATGACTTTCTTAGATGATATTATAAGTCAACTTAATCTTAAGTTTCGAGTAAAAATCATGTGTTGCTACAGCGCTATTTGAAAAAGAACTAATACTTTCAAATGAAAATTTTTTAAGTTGATGAAAACAAATTGAAAAGAAATTTCATTTTACTTTAAAATCTGTCTATCCATTGATTAAATAATCTTAATTAAAATTTATGGAAAAGGCCTAACAGATTGAATTGATAGAAATCGAATTCAATCGAAGATTTTCTGATTTTATAAGCTATAAATTGTAATTTCGTATTTTTACTTCACCACTATCTATCAATATTGAAACTGAAGACGAAAACTTACAAATAGAGTTAATTGAAATTCAATACAACTCTTTGTTGAAGCGAAAATGTATGGAATTTGAAATTCCAGCTTTTTATAGATATTTATATCGATTTCCTAAAATGCTATCACTTATTACGCGTTCAATAAATATGTTCAGTATAACGGATTTATGTGAGCAACTATTTTCTTTAATGAAAAAAAAATAGAAAGGTCAAGATTAACCCCATTCAACATTTATCATCAATTATAAAAGTTTTATCAGCTTAATATATTCAACTAAATTTTGATGACTTGTTTTGTGAAAAGCAATGCAAAATATTTTATGAAAAGCAATATTAAATAGTATTTCTTATTACAACTATTTTGTTTTCTTATAAAAATATGAAATACTTATAGCTTGATTGTAAAACTAACATGGAATATGAAACGACTATGTATGCATATTATAAAATGCATTGAACTTGACATTGAGTCTAATAAATACATAATATAATCATTCTAAAAATAGTATTTTATTATTTTTGTTAACATTAAAAATATGCGGCCCCCTACTTAAAACTTGAAGAGGATAATAACACCAATTAGGTGTTATCATTATCATTTGTGTGAATATTGTTAAAAATTACGATGAATCGTTCCCAATAGCTTTGGTGTATCTCAATAAAGATATCAATTTAATCGAACACTTATTTGTAAAATATTTCCTTATTCCTAAATGCGAGTTGTTTAACTCCGAACAATCATTTCAAATTCTTCTTCCATCAATTTACTAACGACAAATCCCATAACATATAGAACAATTACAATAACAATGCCAAATCTTACGATAACATGACATGCAGCAATCGATTCAATAAAAATAAATTGGAACACGAAACAATGTTACCACTGTTCTAAACAAAATAATTACTTTCGTCGTTAACCACTTGAATTTTCCCATCAGATAGGCAAAAGCGCCGAAAATTCCCTTTCCTAAAGATTACTAAAAATCTCCCTCTCCCTCTCTCTGTTACGCTAATATCCACATATTAAAAATCAAGAACCTTTTAATATATTTTTTTTCATTTACTTATTTACTAATGGACAAGGAAAAAGAATTAAGTGTGTCAATGTGCGAAGAAATTAAAATTATTCTCTCGTGATTTCTTATAAGAAAATCCTGCAAAATCTTTTGTATTTGTTTCAAGTTCAGGTCCAGAACTCAGTTTTATAATAGAAGTTTTCTTTTCTTTAACGTTTGAACAAAGCCTCATTGTGAGGAGTTATGTTTCTCAAGACTCGACTTCTGGCGACATTTCTGTCCGAACTTTTGTATTCTGTTACGCGGAACGAGCACGAAATGCCGTCAGCGAGAAAAATGTTCTTTCGCAGGGCATTATTGGCATTTTTCTTCTACTTAGCGAATTGAATCGGCCAACTTTGTACTGCTTTTCTTCGTTGTTGATTGACTTAACCAGCAATACAGAAATTGCCCACTATTTTCGTTTCGAAAGCAGCAAGAAAAGGCGCGGAAGAAATTGAAACGAATTACTCGCCAAAACAATGTGGGTGAGAAAGCTCACGGAAATGAACAAAGGACGAAATCACGTGAGTCAGTGTGTACATTTGAGGTGGATTGTTTAGAAATTTTCGTTGCACGTCAGAGTGGTGATTACATCGTTATGGGTATATGGATCACATGAGACACGCTGAAAACGTAATGATAAACTTTTTTTTCAGTGAAGAAGCGGCTTCATTTTATTCTTTTTTGAAAATTAAATGAGTTTTTGAAAATCTAGGTTTTAATAGTAGAAAATGATTCATTTCGATTTCCTGTTTTTTTTTTTTTTTTTTTTTTTTTTGAATGTTTACATGTGCCCGTTTCTTCCCAACTCAAAAACTCACTAACCGATACGTGTCGTGATTTTAAAACACAATTAGATGACGAAGTCAACACCCCAGTTCGCACCCAACTGTTTCCTTCCACCCACACTCACATGAAGTTTTTGAGCCTCAACATATTTAACGCACATTATCCAGTTTGCATGATGATGGAACTAAGATCTGGACATGAGCTCGATAGAAATATCACATGCTAAATTCGCCTAATCATTAAAATTATCGCTTCAAAATATAGCAGACATGGAAAAAGAAGCTTCAGCTTTTGTATTTGTTCTTTGAAGAACATACACTCAAGGCTGTGTGGACCAAAATTTCTTTTTTATTTCCCTTCTTGTTACACACATGTTCGATCCCTTTTTTTTTTTTTTTTCCAGGGGGATTATGTAGAAATTTTCCTTTAATTTATTTTCCTCTTCGAAACTGAATAGTCTAGAATCAACAATTTCGTGGTAGCCAAAGTGATCAAGGTAAAAGATTCGGAGTGCCGCCCACCGTGTAGAGTGGACCGCTGCACGTGAAATCTGTCGAGGCGCAATGTCCTCCCACTGGTGTGGTGTAGAAGTTAAGAAAGAGGGGGGGGTGTCCTCAACAAGTGTCCTCGCCACTTGACCATCGTTCAAAATTATGAAGTCCGTCGCCAATAGCTCTAGGTCAGCTTTATAGTACGACGTAAACATAACTCTCAGTCTCAGTGGAATTAATAATTCTTAACCAAAAAATGAAGGGTCAGGTCAGTAGGAAAACAACACAAAGACATGCATTCTATGATATCCGAATCTGGAAATGAAGTAATGAATTAATTAAAGAATTGCAAAACTTTGAAGCTGTTTTGCGCTTATACAAACATCTTCGAATCTCAGTTGCAATTATATATACGTTCCTTTTCTTTTTTTTTAATTCATAACTATTGTCTGAGATCACTCTGAAAGAAAAAAAAAGAACACCTACCTCTTTTGAGTAATGCGATAACTAAGCTTATCTTTTAACGATTACTAAAAAAATGAAAAACCCTTTTTACACAATACACTCATCATTTGTTTCGATTTCATTTTAGGTAACGGTAACGGGGTTATACATTTACATGGAACCTTAGAGAAAACTCTATTATCCACTCATCAGAAAAAATTTAACGGAGAACAATTTGTTAAAGTATTACATAAAAATTAGAAAGCAGTCCACATTAAATGCAGCGCAACAACGCTGGTGGAGGGGTGGGTGGGAAACCACTCTCCCAGTTGATTTAGTTTCTGTTTCGCTTTCATAGGAAAACGAAGAGAAAATGACGTCACATCTCCATGACAGCAAAGCCCGTCTTTCAACCGTCTGCCGCATCTCGACGGAACGAGGGGAGAGAAAAGGGTTTCTTTAATAACAAGGATTAAGAGAATAATATTTTTAAGTCCGTTACACGATACCTCTAAGATAACTGCGTGCGGTTATTGAAAGGAATATTTTTAAGTAACCACTTGGAAGAAAGTAAGAACAGGTAGAGGAGTTTAAAATAAGATCATGAGGGGTGATGTTGCCATACTAAACGTGATCAAAAACTTACATGGTGCAGGGGGGGATAATTAGAGTGAGTGAAGTCTTGCAAAAGAAAATTATTATAACAATAAAGCTCGTAATTTTTTAAATTCGTATCAAGACATTCTCATCCTTTTCAGGGCTGGGAAGTGTTGATATGAGTGATTAAGAACTGCTCTAGGTTTCTTAGAAGAGCTAGGAATAGAATTGTCGTAAGCCGGGATTTTCCGGATAGATTCATTTGAAATCTGTGGTAACCGGTTGAAGAAATTTTCTGATTGTTTTTTGATGAATTCAAGAAGCGGTGGAACATTAAGATCCTTATGCAAGACTTCATTCCTGACAAACCAAGGTGCGTTTGCTGCTCTACGCAGTTGAATGTTTTGAAAAGTGTGCAATCTTTTCAGGTGAGTAACTGCCGCCGCTGCCCAGATGGGAGAAGCATACAGCATGATGGGGCGAAGAATGGCTTTGTATAATAGAACCTTTTGCCTTAATGCGAGCTTGCTCTTGGGAGAAATCAAGCGATTTAGAGTGCATCTCATTCCAGCCGCCTTTTGGTGGGCGGAACGGATGTGTTTAGCAAAGTTTAATTTAGTGTCAAGTATTAACCCTAGGTACTTATATTCAGTAACCCAGGGGACAGGCTGATTAAAAATGTTGACATGCGGGAGGTTTCCGATGCACCGCTGTCTCGTAAAGAGGAGACATGCACTTTTAGATGCATTAACCTTTATTTTCCAGTCGTTAAGCCAGGTTTCGAGTCGAATGACATAATTTTGTAGTCACTCAATGATATTGCAGTTATAAATGTTTTGGGTAAAAATGGCAGTGTTGTCCGCGTACATCGCTAAGTGGACTCCGACAGCCTTGGGAATGTCGTTGAAGTATAGATTAAAGAGCTTGGGCCCTAATAAAGATCCTTGTGGTACCCCGCTGAGAATTGGACGTGGGGTGGAGAGACTGTTTTCAACTCTTACCCTAAATTCACAGGAGTTTAGGTAGGAGTGTATAATTTTGACGAGTTGGTCCGAAAACCCAAGTCGCATCATCTTGGATAGCAAGCCATCATGCCAAATTTTGTCAAAGGCTTTGGCTATGTCCACAAAAAGCATACCCGTGGCCTGGTTATTTTGAAAGCCGTGATGAATCAGCTCAGTAACTCTTAGTAACTGAGTTACATTGGAGCCCTGTGTGACAAAGCTATGCTGTTCAGGAATAATAATATTCCTGGCTATGCAGTGCTGATTAAGGCGATTCAAAAGAACAAATTAGTACGCTTTGCTCAAGCTACTGAGTAGCGAGATTGGACGGTAATTTTGAGGTTAAGGATCATCAGAATTGGGTTTAAGTATGGGGACCACCACGGCAGTCTTCCAATTCTTAGGGAAATGACAGTTCATCAATAGATTGAACAGCATGACAATAAAAAGAACAAATTTGAGGGGAAGATTTTAAGGATGCGATTTGTAATTAAATCCAATCCAGGAGATTTATTGATCTTAAGCTTTTTAATATACTCCTGTACTTCCCCTGGTGTTTTTTTTCCAAGTCGAGACAGGTAGGAGCGTCCAGGAATCTTTTAATTTTCCTTTGTGTACGAGCTGTAAAACTGTCGTTTTCAGCTTCAGTGTTGGGTTCGAACTGCTTTTGAAGGCAGTCAGCAATCACTTCCGCCTTCTCCAGAGGGTGATTTGCTACACTGCCAAGTGCGCTCTTTAGGGGGGATGTTTTGAGGTGGTTTTTTGAATAGGGAGATTTTCCTCCAAAGAGTGCCTGTCTCCGGCGTAAGTGCCGCTATATGAGATTCCCAACGAGATTGGAAAAAGTGTCTAATGTCTTTTATAACCTCACGACTGAGTGTTCGGAACTCAGATTTCACTGCAGGATCTCTGTGGTACGTTGCTAAAATTTCTGAATACGATTTCTGTGGCGAATTTTAGCTTTAATTTCGGAGGGGAGTTTTAATGGGGGTCGTTTAAATTTAGGTTTTGAAGCTTCTATGAGAGCTTCAGAGATATTTTCTCCAAGCCTTCTAATTGCAATTTCGAAGTCGTCATTGCTGGAGGAAGGATGGATGGGGAGTGGTTTGTTATTTAAAAGAAATTTGAAGTTTTCCCAATTGGTGGAGAGTTGATCCGGAATTTTGATTAGAGCAGAGCCAGTATATAGAGTAAGAATGACCGGTAGATGATCTGATTCAAGATCATCTATAACTCTAATATCATGATTGAAGAGGATATTTTTAAGAACTGCTAGATCAATAATAGAATCTCTTGCACCCGGTCTAGAGCTAGCGTTGATATGTGTAGGAGTGTGCGGTGCTACAATCCTCACATTCGATTTATTATTAACAATTTTGCGGAGTGCATAGCCAAATGCATTTGATCTAGCGTTACTCCACGTACGATGCGCGGCATTTAAGTCTCCAGCAATGATAATATTTTGGCCAGAATTAAGAATTTTGAGAAAATCTTTATCAGGGAATTTTCTATTATTTTCCGGGGTGTTTCCAGCGTACGCTGAATCAATTCGGATAGGGGGAATTATTAAATTTAATTTCGATTGAGGTTGCATCCATATACTGCAGAGTCGGCAATGGAACTCTGTTATGATCGTAATTATTTTTGCAGTAAATAGCGGTACCTCCATCTATTCGAGAACGCGGAAAATTATTTCTGTCGTCTTTATGAAGACGATAATTCGCAATAAGTGGATCTAGACCGGGTTGTAGTTTCGTTTCTTGAACTAACAACAGACCAGGGTTTTGTTCTGATACAAAGTCGCGGACTTCACAAATTTTGGGTCGAAGTCCGTTCGTATTCACGAAGCAAATCGACAAAGATTGCACGTTGAAATTGAATGTTAGGCTGTGAGCATTGGGGCGTAGTTGCGCCCTTGTACTATTGCTACGTACGTTTCAAAAATTACGCAGGTTTTCTCGTTAACATCATTTAGATTTTTTAGGGCAGGGAGAGCCTGCCGAAATGCTTTTGCTAGTAAATTTTGGTCTACTCCTGCATCATTGGAAATGGCCAAAACAGAACAGAATAGAGCCGAAAAATTTTGATTATTATTATTATTTATATTTTTCCTTGGTTGGTTTGCCGGAATTTGTCCCGAGACAACTTTGGAGTAAGGTAGTTTAGGGTCTGTGGTACGGTAACTTCGAGGAGACCGAAGTTGATTATTGTGTTTCAAATTTTGTGACGAAGGCATCACCTCCGGTGCAGTATTTTGATTCCTTTGAGTAATGTTTTTGTTGGAGGGCTTCGTATTATTATTTTTAATATTCCCACCTTTGTTTTGATGGTTTGGAGCCTTTTTGCCTTTTGGAAAATGCGGACATTGCCTTCAATTAGCTGCGTGTTCTCCACCGCAATTTGCGCATTTGAGGGGATCCTCAAAATGCAAAGTACAGTCTTTTGCTTGATGGGGTCCTGCACATTTCAGACACTTCATTGGGAGGTGACAGATTTCTGAACTGTGTGGAAGAATCCCTGACAACGCCAACACTGGCTGGGCCGTCTATTACGGGATCCATCATATGGCTCAAAAGCTACACGAGTACCGAACATATCTACGCAATTGTAGATTGACTCGGCATTTAGATCATTAATTAATTGAATGTAAATCAGCGGCATTGGGGCTTTGCTTTGGAATGTAGTTAAACGAGAAATTTTGTGAATTTTGAAACCCTCCGACTCAATTTCTTTTTTAACAGCTTCAAGATCGGTGGAAGTGGGAAGTCCTCTTAAAATAAGTTTTAGTGG
This sequence comes from Trichonephila clavipes, assembly GCA_019973935.1. Taxonomy (NCBI): domain Eukaryota; kingdom Metazoa; phylum Arthropoda; class Arachnida; order Araneae; family Nephilidae; genus Trichonephila; species Trichonephila clavipes. Next base: position 777,171 of record BMAU01019544.1, on the reverse strand, counting down.
TCTTTCCGATTTTAACATGAAAGATTTCAATGCGATTTGTTCGTGCCTGAAATATGTGGCAAGCTTTCTATATTCCTCCTCGCTTTGGACAGTAATTCTCAGGAAACGCCCTGATAATTTACTTTGAAGCGTGGGGGCAAGGCTATGAGCAAAAACCATAAGGTCGATCCAATCCGGATTTGGCTGGATAAAGAATGGCGGGATTTTAACCCTAGGAGCGGCAGCCGCTTGCTCGCTATCAAATTCAATCTCCTCATAAGCGTTAGAAAGGATTATGGGAGGGGCTGATGGGGCAGAGCTATTTGGATGCGTTAAGATGGCGGCAGGGGAGGAAAGAAAAGGCTTACCATTAGGATTAGCGGTCTGTTTCTTTGGTGGTAATCTAAATCCATCCTCGTCAACAGTCGCCCTTTTGCGGGTTTCCCTCTTGACAAGTGATTTGGGTACATTACTTGTATTGTCCGAAGTATTATTTTCGGTAGGAGCAGCTGCTTTCTTCCGCTTTGAAGTGACCCTAGCAACTATTTTGTCTAGGGCCGCCTGGTTTGGCGGGATACTAAAAAGCGGGACATCTAGAGAGTCTCTAACGGCAATAAGTTTGTTGTAAATGCTTTCGGGTTCACTTTGGAAGTGGCTGTACTCGTCTCGGGTGGATGGAATAATGGCGATCTTGCGAGCGCCGGCTGCGTAAGCCGCTCGGAGTTTGAGAAGCTCAGATATTGCCGCAGCATTGTCAGTGATAAATTCCTCGGTCGGCCGTTTACTGGGTGGCACAGGAGGTGATTTGGTATTTTGTACTTGGTCATTGGAAGTGGCAGCTTCCTCTGGCAAAGGTTTATTTTCCATAATCAAAAACAGAATGTCCGTTAGTCCGTTCCAGGTCGTAATCAGATGGGTCAAGGTAGTGTAGAAATTGTGTGCTCAGTCGCACACAGTATAGATTTCATTTTACTCAATATAATGATCATGTACTTAAAGATTCATTAGGAATATATATAAATATAATTTGACAGAGAGTAATTCTTTCCCGATTATGTAAAATTATAAAAAAAATTTTAATCATCATTATAAAAGAATACAGCTTCGAAATTGGTTTGTTTTATCTTTGATGCAATATTTTCAGACTTTCAAAAATCGCTTTTTAAAAGCGTAAGAAAACAAATCAACCGTAAATGTTGGCATTATTTGTGCCACAAACGAAACAGTTTATATGATCATTTTTGGGGTGAGTGAGTGAATATTAACGTCGTACTGCTCAGCTGCTCGAGGGTTTTTTGGTGACGGACCTCGTCATTTTGAACCATGGTCAAGTGACGAGGACAACACCTGAGCTGGCACCCTCCTCTCTCGTAACTTCTACATCACATAAATGGAGAAGGACGTTTGCGCATCGGTTCTCTCTGCACGGCGGGTCTTCAGCGGCACAAGGCTAGAACTCATGTCAACATGCTCATGACATGCCGGCCACGAGTCCGTACCTTGACCACTAGGCCACCGAACACGTGATCAGGGTGTCGTGGGTTCGAGTCTTAGTACCGCTGAAGACTCTACATGTAAAGGGAGCCGCCAATGCAGATTAAATCTGCTGTGGCAGTGTGAGTGAATATAAACGTCGCACTATTCAGCTACTCGAAAGCTTTTGGTGACGGACCTCGTCATTTTGAACCATGGTCAAGTGACGAGGAGGGCACCTGAGCTGACATCTCTCTCTCCTTACACCTTCACCATACCAATGGGTGGTATGAGGAGGTTTGAACTCTCGACAGATTTAATGGGCATCGCTCCTCTATACGGCGGGTATTTAGTGGTACTGGACTTGAACTCATGACATGCCAGCCATGATCCGATACTTTGACCACTAGGCAACCGCGGCCATAATCCATGGTTGAAAATTACGAGGTTCGTCGCCAAAAGCCCTCGAGTAGCTGAATAGTGCGACATTAATATTCACTTACTCATTTAAATCGTGCCGTAAAATTTTAAGATCTTGAAATAGTAAATTCATCTTCATAAATATTAAAACATTGTAACGTTAGCCACTGTTTTTCAGCATGAGGGAATCCTATTCATTATCGGTTAGTTTCTTAGAAGTTAATTACTTAAAGTTTTAAATTATTATAGAGAATTTGCGTGTTTAGTTAATTACTAAATATATACTCCAAACATATTTTTATGATTAAGTTTTAATTAAGTTCATCCTTATTTTCGAAGAAAAAAAACGTTGTTTTAAAAAATGTTGAAAAATATCCTTACAAAATAATGACAACTGTTAAAATAACTTGATTTTTAAAAATTTTTCATACCATAATTTATTCTACTTCAAATCACCGGTCTTCAAACATAATTGTTGGTTGAATAATGAATGATTTATTAAAAGTGCATTTGACTAAATACAGTGGGTCCCAAAATTGAGTATACACCATTTACTCTTTTTTTTAAAGCTGTAAAAAATAAATACAAACTTACCATTAAAACTTAATACTTATAGGAACATTAAAATAGACACTAAGAAGTGCATTGGTCAGAAAACAAATATTAAATCCATATAATATGTTTTAATTATGTATATTTTTCGTAATAAAACTGAAATTTGGAGTCACAAAATTGAGTATACACCAAAAGAATTTAAAAGTTAAGCACCACTTTTATTATTGAGATTTTTCTTGAAACCATTTCTAACGCTGAACTCAAAGAGTACAAACGTAATAACAGTCGTTTGCTAATTTAATTTTTTTTCACATGTAAAAACCCTTGAGATGAACTAACTCTAGGTGAGAAAAACGTCTGAAAATGAACGGGCTTTGGTTATCAAGTGGTCGAAAGACGGCAAATCTCTTCGAGAAATTGCTTCATTGATCGGTAAAAGACATGGTTGTATCCAAAAAATACTACAAAAATATCGTAGATCTGGATGTGTAGCCACTATTCCAGGAAGAGGGCGCAAAGAAATTTTGAGTGCTACTGCAATGAGGAAGATCAGTAAAGAAAATTCCACTGTTAAGCGCCCCGAAACTTGCATCATCGATATCATCAGAAATTGGGAAAAAAATTTCAGAAGAAACTGTCGGACGTGTTCTTCATAATGCAGGATTTCATGGCCGTACTCCAGCACGAAATCCACTCATTAATTGCGTCAATAGAAAAAAAGAGACTATATTTTGCAAAGGAACACATTTCAAAGTCGGAATCATTTTGTAACACTGTTATTTTCTCTGATGAAAGCAAATTTAATCTTTACAGGAGCAACGGACAGTTTAAAGAGTGGAGGCAAGTTGGGAAAGAACTGGATCCTAAAAACACACCTTAGAGACGGTTAAGTATGGACGTGGATCCGTCCTCGTTTGGGGGTGTATGTCTGCAGGAGGAGTCGGAGAACTTGTGTTCATTGATGGCATTATGGATAAAATGGTATGTTTGGAAATTTTAAAGAATAACTTGCAAAAAAGTGCCGTTAATGTAGGACTTGGATCAAATTTCATCTTTCAGAAGGACAATGACCCGAAACATACGGCGAAGATTGTCAAGTTGTATTTATTGTACCATTGCAAGAAGGAACTACGTACTCCACCCCAATCTCAGGCTTAAATGTCATCGAAAATTTATGGTCTCAGTTGGAGAAATTCGTGTATGAGCACGCCATAAAGAGTAAAGAGGACTTAAAGAATGTCTTAAAAGAAGAGTGGACTAAAATCACAGTGTTCCAAAAAACTAGTGGAATACATGCCTAGAAGTTTACAAGCTGTGATCAAGGCAAAAGGTTTTGCAACTAAATATTAATTTACTTCCTGTAATAAAATGAATAAAAGTGTATACTCAATTTTGTGGTGGTGTGTTTCTTCCAATTGTTATTATTTTTTATTTTTGTATAAAGGTAAGCCTTATTGCATACTTTTTACTTCACATACATGAAGGGGATAAGAGCAAGTTCAAATAGTTAAAAAACACGGTTTTCTTAATGAATAATTTAGCCGGTTAAGAAAGTATATAGGGTGTTGGTGTATACTCAATTTTGGGACTCACTGTATCTCTTATTACCACTTTCGCAAGTATAAAAGTAACTTTTCTTCCCTAGAAATTGTAAGAATTATTCCTAATCAAGACTTAGTGGATTGTATAAAAGAAAAATTGGATTCGTTATATAATTGCACTTAGAACTGTTTTGAAAAAAAAAATACTTGAGAGACATTAATAAGTTATTATGCATATTTATACGAGGGTTGGGGTCTGGTTCGAAAATGGGACATATATACAGACGAAAGGAAAATGTGTTAACTACAAGTGTGGGCAATGAATAGCACTGAAATATTGTAACACTAATTTATTATGGAAGTATACAGGGCAATATGGCCTTCATTGGGCTAAAGAGAATGACAACACAGTACACATAAAGTTGACATGATAAACCTGGGCCTAAAGACCCTCAATGTAGTCCCCTGCTACTGTCACCATACGCTGCCAACGATGTGGGAAGTGTTGAAAACCATCAGCCTCAGCATTTGCCGCACCATGTGTGGAATCGAGTCACCTGTTGGCGAACAGCATTAGCAATGTCCTCTCGTGTTGCAAACCACCTACCACGTATAGGTTCCTTAATCTTGGAAATGAGATGGAAGTCACAGGGTCAATTTCTCCCTTGGGGAACCGCTATTTTGATGTAAGCGCGCTGCACAACACGGTTTACTTACATCTCGCACGACGCTCACCAACTGACTGATTTCACAGCCCTCGCTGCAATACTACCAGCTATCACAGATCTATCTGTTGTTCTGCATAATCGCCATGCCTGCAGAACTTCCACACGACACATATACGTTTGTGATCCGTTCACATATCTACAAGAAAAAAATAGTTGCCAAGACTTATGCCCCAAACCTCGTATATAGGTCGATTATTTTAATAGAAAATATAAACAATTAATGCGTGAAAAAGAAGAAAGAAAACCATATAATATGCTTTCAACCTTCGACATTTACAAAAACATCACAGAATTTAGAAATACAATGCTGAATGAAGACATGAGAATACAAAAATTAAAATGAGAATTAGCCTGTTTCTGATGTTTACTTGTTATTGTATTCCTTTTATTTGAAACCACATTGGAACTTTGTTTATTGCCGCATTTAAGACAGGATTAAGATATGAACTGAGGTTAATTTTTCAGAACGCTCGATTAAACATCTTGATTGCTGATGTATTGACTTACTTTCACCTCCTGAAATGCTTCTATGATTTTAATGAACTTAACGATGTGTACCAGCCTCCCTCTCTCCTGTGATACTTTATTTAATTTTAACTAGTTGGTGCCTAAGCCATGGTTTTATCATCCAGGTCATGTTTCTCTTAAGTTTGTTTAGTCTTTAGTTTTTTTTTGTCTTTTGTTTAGTCTACTACTAGTTTGCTTAGTGAGTCAGAAAAATTAACACAATATACCAGTGTATTTATTATATCTTTTAATATTACAAATATCGTATTTTCAAAGAGATTCATTTTTGTAAAATATTTTACTTAGAAAAAAAAAGAGCTTGAAATATATGTTTATTGAGAGAGTCGTTTTAAATTTGAGCCCTACTAGAATTTTCCAAAAAATTTCTAAAGAGAGATTGCTGTTTTTGATAGTTCTCCGTGGAACAGCTATGATTTTACTGAAAGGAATTTTTCGCAAAATGTTAGCAACGCGTGTAATTACTTTGGACGGGGAATAACTATTAACTTATTTAAAAGTCGGAAAATTGTAGAGAAACTGGTTAACTCCCTCTTTTATATAAATTACATAAAGTGTTTAAAGCTGTCCCAAGAGAGCATTGTTTATAATGCTGCTGCATCCGTATTTGTAAGTTCCAGTATCTACTCGTATTTGTTTCCTTCATCTGTGGTGTTCAAATCATTGCTGTCTCTCTAATAGGGATTAGTGAGTCACAGTGAATATTAACGCGCGACCCCATATTCAGCTACACGAGGTTCTTTCTCTACGAATCTCGTCATTTTGAACCATGGTCAAGTGACGAGGATGACACCTGAGCTGGTACCCCACTCTCCTGACTTCCACAACCCACCAACGGGAGGACATTTGAGTCTCAATATACAGGGTGGAGCACGAGAACTTTCTATTTCGAACATGTTCCAGTGATTCTCGTAGGGAGAGGAGGGATTCGGAGTGGGATATTTGTGTTCCCACCCATCTCCGTATCAAGCATGTTGTGGTCGCGGACGCAGCGTGCTTTTGCCGTGGAGGATTATTTCTCTAACGGTTGTTCAGTGACTGCAGTGCAACGGGACTTTCGTCGTCACTTCGATATTCCTCCCTCAGGTCATGTTCCTGATTGGAAATGTGTTTTAATGTGGATGGATGCCTTCAGAACAACGGGGAATGTCTCCAAAGAAAAGAAAGGACCATTAGAACACTTGAAAATGGGGGACGAGTTTGTGTGTCAAATAAGACCGGTATGTGACAATCATCCAACAATTCTTCTTACCCTCTCTCCAAGAAAAGGATTTTGACAACGTGTGGTTACAACAAGATGGAGCCGCAGCCTAAACCAGGGTTTCCATGGGTATTTTAAGAGCAGCCTTTCCCGAATGACAGATCTCCCTGCGAGGGGACGTAAGCCGGCCTGAGTGCTTACCTGATTTATTCCCTTTTGATTACTTCATGTGGGCATATCTCAAATCCCTGGTTTACAAAGATCGCTCCAAGACCCTGGAAGACCCAAGGAGCTACATCCGAGTCGAAATTTACAATATCTCGGTGGATATGCTTGAAAAGGTGACTCAAAGTTTTCGAAATCGCCTGCATCAGTGTAGTGATAATAGAGAGCGACATTTAAGATTCATTGCGTTTAAAACTGTTCAAATTTCTAATGTTGTGTGGTAGATGGAAAACAACAGTCAAGTCAAATTAAGCATGTAGTGTGTTTTATTGCATTTTCAAAACAGGAAGTTCCTACGCCCCACCCTGTATTTAACGCGCATCAGCCCCTCTACACAGTGGGTCTTTAGCGGCACTAGGCACCCGCCAGCCACGAGTCCATTGTCTTGACTACTAGGCAACCACGCCATCTAGTAGAGATTAATAAAATTATAAATAAAGTATAGGTGCGGGTTATGCACCGTAGAATCCGGTGTATAACGCGCACCTATACTTTCAAGCTGAATTTTTTAGTTTGGGGGTACATTCGCCGTATAACGCACTCTCCTTTTTTAACGAAAAAATCGCAAATATTAGTATACATTGCTTTTACGTTTTGGTCATTTATTCGAGGCATTGTTCCAGACTTTTGAAAAAATAGTATACTTCTAGAACTACAACTCTCTTTTAGTTCATAAGGCAAGTTGTTTCTTTTAAATAAACAGTGTTTTGATGCATGTAGAAGTAAATTTTTTTCATGCTCATCTCTTTTGTTATTTTTAAAGCTATCGTTTTTGTTGTTTTAATTTATTGACGAGCCAGCTAAGCTTGTTTCTCTCTTTTTCGATTCTTACTAGTAACTCACACTCTGTATATTTATTTATCTTGGTGGAATTTTCCATCGTTAATAAAATACATTTTAAAGCGCTCAATTGAGCTGAAATTTCATATACATGATTATTTTGGATGACAATACAGTAATTTAATTATTATTAATAAAAATTAATTGATTAAAACTAATTATTTAAAGAATTACAAATACAGCTACGTTGGCATCATTTTTGGCGACTTAGGGACCCTTTTGGCGACTTGTGTCAAAACTTGAAAATATTTTTTTTCTTATGTTTTAAAGCATTCAGTTGAACTGAAATTTTACATGCACGATTGATTTGGATGACAATACGATACTTTATTGATAAAAATTAATGACCACTTAATGTTGTCATTCTGTCCTATGTAAATACATATTTATATTAATTGTCACTATTTGATAAAAAGTAGCTAAAATAAAATTTTTCTTTGTTGATCTAAGTAGGAATTGACTTAAAATTTTTTTTTTATTACTTGTGTTACTTTTTTTTAACCACATAACACCTATAAACTATTTACAAGCGTAGCAAATTTGAATTATTTTATAGTGAGTTTCAAAATATTACTGTTCAATTATTGCTCACATCAATATATTACAGAAAAAATTCTCGTCTACAGAAAGTTTTCATCTGCCAACGCAGCACGGCAAGGAAGAATATTTGCATCAGTGCGCATGACGTTGGCGCGCATGCGCCAACAGTTTTTTTACCCGGCATATAGCGCGCAGCCTTAAGTTTCGATGTTATTTTTTGTGTTCAAAATGCGCATTATACGCCGGATTTTACGTTATATGGGATGGCAAAATCATGATTTCAAAGCCAATGTCTGCAAACTAATATTTATAAAGTATGCCTAGAAATTTTTGTATCACCCAGTTTAATATTTTCAAAATCATAAGCCGTTTTCTGTAGTAATGTGTTAAATTTTTGCATGCACTTGATAAAGTGTATCTGTTAGGCAAACTACTTGTATATTGGTGGAAAGTTCCGCTTTATTTGTGTTTGTATGAAGTACTTTTTTAATAAAAGATTTTGTGTGGCACGTATTTCTGTTAGAATTTTTTTTCCTCATAAGTACACAAGTAGAAGAATTATTCTTCTCCATTAAAATTAATAAAAAAAAATTATACTTATCTTTTTTTTTTGTTTTCAATTTGAATAAAATTTTAAGAAATCTCGTTTGAAATGAGTATTTATTAACAATGCAAAAAAAAAAGAGTAATAAATTCCAGTTTTCTTTCAAATTTCAATGCAAGACGTCGATAACTTAAATGAAAACTGCATTTATATTCGATGTCGGAACCAGAATTGAATTATTTTCATCTAAACTCCGTTTATCATAATTGGACTGAGTTAAACGGGAAAAAGAATTTGTGTGTGTGGGATCGAAAAATAAGGCCATAAACCATTGTAACAGACAAACATGAGGAAAGAATTTCGGAAACCAGACTGTTCAATAACGAGCCATCGAATGCAGGCATTTAATTCACATAAGGAAAAGGCTCCTTTGACGGAAATTCGGGGCAAAAGTATTAATAGACGCCTTAAACATATCCGTTTTTGTAGTCTGAGGGAATTCGAAGCTTTTGAAAAGTTTTTTTTTTTTTTTTTTTTGCTTTCCTATTTCTGCTTTCTTTCGTTGTTTCCCCTATGAATGCATCGCGTGCACGCATTTCATTTCTCTTCGAATCTCGATGTAATCTGCGCCCTCATCATTAAAAAACCTTTCATTTGATCTCGTATTCTGCAGCTGATGTTGAGAGTTCCGTTTTCGAATCTTTTCAGAGCAAGTGAACCGTTTAGAAGTTTGATGGAGAAGCGCGATAAATCTCTTTTCTAACTACCCGGAGGACTTTCGGAAGGGAATTAATGTGCAGAGTCTGGCATTTTTTGAGTCGGATTTTGAGTTTTATTCAACGTTTATTTCCCTATTTATATGATACATTGGGTTGTCTGGAAGAGAAAATAAAGGAACATTTTGCAATGACATTTTAATCGCGCGTAAATGAAGCTGGTAACTAGTTGTAATGTTGTAACAATTCAGTTTTTTTAAAGGAAACTTTTCCTACAAGAGGTTTGATTTGGGAAGGCCTAGGGCGTGTTTGAAATTAAAAATGAAACAGTAATGTAAGCATAAGATTAAAAATAGAATACCTTGTAAGTTTTTTAAAAATGGATTAATTACTTGTAAAAGATTTTTTTTTAAAAAAATAATAATGAAATTTATTTGGATGTTTAAGCAAAAGTTCATTTTTATGACAAAGCTTTGATATTTTGAATGATTTTGAATTCAAACATTAACAGCAAAATAAGCCCAAATACTCGATTTGTATGTGTTTTATAATGTCACATACATTTATTAACTGATTGATTGAAAACACGTGATTGAAGCTATCATGTGATTTTGACGTTACGCGAATTTCGACGATTTTTACCTTTTTTATCCAATGTTAGTTGCGCAGTAGAAAACTGCATGGTTATCGAAATTGATAATCAATGATCTTGGAAAATTTTATCATTTTCATACAAGATACACTCAACTCTTTTTTTACATGGTTGATAAGTTCCTTAGAAAACCGTGCAAAAAAAAAATCGTGTAAAAAATATATGCGACTTACGGTAAATTGGGGGATATGTTTCACAATTTTACAAAATCATGTAAGATCAAAAATCTATAAATATTTTCCCAAAAAACCATGCAATCATGCAAAAATAATAATAAAATCCCTGTGACGTATTTGTGAAACAAAAAAAAAACCATTATTATTTTTTTTATTACAAAAAAAAATTAAAGTTAGTGTACTGTAAAAATTTATAGCCTATAAATATACACAATATATAAAAACTTATATTGAAAAATTAGGAATAAAATTACTAGCTAACAACTATTCATCGTTACTTGATAATACGCATGCATGTTTATTGAGAACTGCTTCAAAAATGCAATCATCAGTAGATGTGTCAGATGTCTACTGTCGGTTTTGATTCAAATGAAGAGTTTTGTTCGTTATTAACGGCCTCAGTTGGTTTTTGCTGTTACAAAGACCGTTATTGGTGGCTGAGTTTTATGGTTTCTTAAGTCACTAACATAATTTTTGATATCCTGCAACACAAAACTTATGATTACGTTGACTTACTTGTTGCAAATTTCAAGCCCTTCAAAATTAAATCAGCTGTTAATAACTAAACTTTACCTTCGATTTCATCATTATGGAATTCTTTATGATCATAAACAGTCATAAATTTGATTAAATAATCCTTACCAAAGGGCACGGATCCTCAAATTTTTTAAAATTCGTGCTAGAACAGGAATTTGTGTAAAAAAAATCGTTAAATTCGTGTACCGTGTTATTTCAAAATCGTGTAAAAAGAAAAAAAAAGAGTTGGATGTATAAAGGAATTTGTACACGAAATATCAAAACGCTCAGAACTTTTGTTTGGGACTAGTTTCTAACAATATATCTCTTTAATAGTTAACTTTTATTTGAAAAATTTTGCACATTTTAATTTTTTTCTATTTTATATTGCATGATGAATACTACTAACAAATGATTTGTATATTACAAATATTATAATTACAATTTGAAAATTATAATGAAATAAAGCATTAGTTTTTTTTTTTTTTTTTTGCCTTAGTAAGCATGGGCATGTTTTTCCAATGTGCCTAATGATTCCGAATACATCTCGATGCTTTATCATTTTATCTGTTTTTAAAAATATTCTTAATTGAAAGAAAACTATCTCTTCATTAAACACTGTGCACAGTACTGACTTTTAACTCCTCTTGTATAATTCGAAATATTCATTTAACCCTTTAACTAGTCTGAACGTACACCGTACGGGCTACCGAAAGCTGGCCACATTTGGTTTGTTCGAACGGGCACTGATCTTTTCTCCTTTCTATCTTTTATGTGCGCATATTTTTTAATTTTTATAGTGAGGTTATTAGAGATAGTGTATTTTTAAGAGTTGTGGTTAATCCATGGTACAGAAATACTTCTCATTCGGGATTTTCTTTGGGCCGAAGGCGGGAATTTTTCATTGAAAGCAGAAACTTAGATAATTGAAAATATTCGATAAAGAACAGGGATTGGAAAGGCAATGTGCAATTTGTTGCTTGAGAGGAAATTAAAATGCAAAAGATAATCCAAAAAAAGCCGATATTATCTCTGTTCCCATTGCAACGAAAGACTTAGTATTGCACTATGCTTCAAATTGTGGATGCATATATATATATGCACACACATACACAAAATCCTCAACACCGTTTGAAAAAGAGGTACGAACATGACATCGAGTGGGTTCGGGGTCGAATTCCGAGTAAGGTATGGTTGTATCTTCTTCGAGAAAATAAGTCGGACTTTTGCTTGAAATGGATTCCCGTCTCGAATGGAAAGCAGCGCACCCCTTCTGTTCTATACGGGATCCACGTTTGTATAATAAAACTCTATATTCTTCTGTGTTTGTAGTGTAGGTTTCTGTTAATCAATCTCTCGTATTTTATATGTATCCCAGGTGTTAAAACACACTACAACAACAACTCTTTTCATAGCATGTAGAGTGTACTTATGAAAAGCAAACATTTAGGCGTTTTTGTATTCCGCAATTATAAAATAAAAAAAAAAGTGTAAAAATTGAAAATTAAAGTAAAATTTTTCCATTTTTCGCATTTTGTGTTAAATGCTGTGCTTAGTTGCATGCAATAAAAAATGTACCCTTTTTTGGAAATTTTGGGTAAAAAAACTGACCGATTAAGAGGCTTAAGCTTATGTAAGCTACTGATATAATTCCGTAAGAATTTTGCTTAATGATAATATTTCCGTTATATTGTTTTTCACATTGCTTCTGTTATCAACACAGATTCCGACAGAATATTTCTCATTGTATCGAAAATTTTCATAAAGGTGAATATAATTACAACACATTTATAAACGAAAATTGGTTTTCCATTTGTAAATGGGATTTCGCCATATCACACCATCAGTGAAAACAAATTTCTGTTAAGCATGAGCAATATATTTTTTGCTTCTGAGCCTTTTGCACACTTGAATACATCTAAATTTAGCAATATGCGCTTTGTATTTCAAATATTGTTTTGTAATATGAACATTGTTTTCTGAGACATAGTCTTAGAATGATCTTTTTTTTTTTAAAAAAAAAAGGAACCAGTCAATACAATTTTGGCAAAACTACACATAAAAAATCATATCTACTCGTTTGTAAATGAGTATAATGTCAACAATCCATTTTTTTATCTAGTTCAATCGAGTTTGAACAAAATAAAACACATAAATGGAAGAAAATACATTCTAATGATGATCGCTTTTATGAGAAGTTCAGTAGGTTTGTATACCAACTCTTTGAGTATACTGTGTCCCATTATTCTAGTTTTTAAACTATAGCTTAAAATTATTCCATTTGTTTATGACACCACCTATCACAATTCTCCTAAGATAAAATCATTTTAAAGTAAACAAAAATGTATTGCAAAAAAATAATAAATTTTACGATAAAGCAGTCTTGATGTATTATTTAGTTAATTATCTTAGGATTAGCGACATGAAAATAAAGTTATTTTTACGTGTACTTTAACTCTACCTGAGCTATTTTCAAAGCTACCAGTGCAATTCGCTCATAAGAAAGTTAGAGACTTATGCTCAGTTAAAGTGAAAACAGAATAAGGTGCATTCGAAATGATCAAAATTGCATTACACGAGAGATAATGGGGAAAGCAATCATGGTCAGTTCGATGGGCAGGCAAGCGGGAAAAATATGACGCCGACAGGCTTTGTGTCCACTCTTGTTGATAAAAAAAAAGCGTTATCTTGGAAACAAAGTTGGACACTCTTTTTCGCCAAATTTGTTGTTTTCCCCACTCTTTTTTTTTCTTGATGCCAGATTTCCCTTTCGGAATTGGCGTGTGAACAAACAGGTTCATTGTTCGAATTTCACTTCCGGGATCAAATTTGAAAGCTTTTATTATTTTCTGCATGTAAATTGTTTTGCCTTTGTTTATATTGATTTCTCTACAACTCAGCCCCGGCTGAATGTGAGAATGCTAAAAACACGTGAATAATGTTGATCCAATTTTTGAATTCAAGTCGTGAGCTATGCAGGAAAATAATTTCAGTGTACAGTTAGTAATTTGATCACCTTAACGTAATCAAGGGATTTCGACGGTCTGTTTAGTTTTTGATTAGTATATGAATATCCCAACAAAATCACCCTGATTCGTAATTGTAAAGATGATTTCGAAGGACAGCGGTACCTCTTTGTTTTAAGACATGGAAGTGCAAACATACAAAATAAAGGCACATCATTAGTTAGTTCATGAAAAAAAAACTTACATAATATTTGTCCATTAACTGACCGATCGCTTCAGGAAGTGACTCATATGACAAGCGCGATCACATGTTTATATCTAGTTCACAGCTTTCTTCTTAATTTTTATTAAATGTTTATTTTTGATGAGTAATGTACACATGTGTGGATTATGTTATTACTTATGTAAGAAGAGAATATGTAAAGTTTATTTAAAAAAACCTGATATTCACAGTTTCAAGTTTGTATCCTTTTTTAAATTCCTATTATATAGCTCCCTCTCTCCCTATATATATATATATATATATATATATATATATATATATATATATATATATACTATTAAAACTATGAAAATTCGAATGTAAACAAACGTATCTATCTATGCGACTAGGTGTATCTTCTCATGAACCGCACGATGCAGAAACTCGCCAAAGGTACCAAAAGTTCGGGAATGATCCAAGGAGACCGTTTTGACCATTTATATTTCGATATTGCAACTAGTTAAAATATATTAATTAAAAACCTTAAAACGCAAAATTATTTTACCCCTGTGCGCATTTTATCCCGCCGAGCGGTGAAGTTTCAATTTTTCGAACCTTTTTTTTATCCCAGACGTTTTTAAAACACGATCTAATTTTTAAAATGAGACTCGGACAAAAAATAATTACTGAATCGGAAAGATAATTTACTTCACCCCGATACGGTATAATTTATTTTACAAAATGATATTTTCTATTTTTTACGATTTTTTCTAAAATGAGTCAATATTTATTCAATTGATTTAATTAGCAACCTTCTAAATACAAATATTACACAATATGCCTACGTCAAAGGGATTTACCTTTAATATTAATTTAAATCACAAAGTATGATATTGTTACGAGTTTTGTGTAAATAGCGTAAATAATTTGTATTTGAATGTTTAATGCATTTATATTACTCTATGTTATATTTGTTTCATGTTAAAATTGTACTATTCACAAGCAGTGCCGCCCCTTAGGTTATAATGGCGATTCAATGAGAACTTGGCGAAATCTTAGCGGTAGAGCCGAGTCGGCATAATTTTTGGCGACCATTTTTGTGTCATTAGTGACCATGTTGGCGAATTCGGAACCCTCTGGAGTCTTCTAGAAAGTTGTAGATCTCTCCACTAGTGTCACGTTCAATGACACGAGCGGTTATATTTCTAGATGTTTCTGTCGCGCTTATAAAAAGGATGCTCGCCGGTACGGCGAGGAGTCTTGATTAAGCAGCGAGTAGTGAGGATTGTTTTGACTAGCGATTAGCTCGGCTGTGCTTGTGAATAATCTTTACTTACGTGTATTTTTAAACACTGTTTATTGTGTTTGATTGCTGTTGAAGGTGTGAAGACATTCGGATATTTACTCTGTGAATATTGCTGCTGAATTCTGTATTTAAAGGATTGGACTTTCGATAATAAATTCGCATCGCTCTTAAAGAACTGTTTATTTTCTTTGTGATTGTTTTTGCATAAAATCCTAGAACCCGGATCTACGTAACAGTTGGATGTCAGAAGTGGGATTTCATACCAATAACAAGAGCGATGGATGAGCAACTGAAGGCTCTGTTGGAAGGCATCAATGCCTTGAAAAACGGCCAAGAAGAGACTAGGCAAGAAATGCAGAAAGGTCTGGAAGATATGCAGAAAAGCCAAGAAGAAACAAAGAATGAGTTAAAGGAGAGAATGGAGAAAGACCAAGAAGAGATCAAGAAAGGTCAAGAACATCTGAAGAATTTTTTAGAAAAGAAAATCGACACTGTGTGTTCAAGAAAAAATCAACAGTGTGGAAGAGAAAATAACATTGAAAGTTGAAGAAAAGATTGCAGTAGTTGATGAGAAGATGGAGAGGAAAGTAGGGGAAGAAATTGAAAGAATTAAAGAGCAAGTTGAGGAAAAAATTCAAGGAGTGTGGCTGAAAATTTTTGCTTTATATCACAGTGAGTAGAAGATCTCGAAAAGGAGCTTCTAGTTTGTGCGAATAAGAACGAAAATAAGATTTTGCCTTCCTCTCCAGTACCTGTGTCTACCTCTCCGGTGCCTGTGACTGCCTCACCAGTGTCAGTGAAACTGTCAACTTATGACGGAAAAACCAACTGGGAGGTATACAAGACTCAATTCTCAATAATTTCTGAAGCCAATGGATGGATTGAAGGTGTGAAAGTATGTCAGCTAGCAGCCTCCTTTAGAGGAGAAGCTGCTGAAGTACCGCAGACTCTTCCCGACACAGAGCGCCTGAATTTGAACTCCCTGTATAATTCTCTGGTTCTTCGGTTCGGCCAGAAATTCTTCAAGGACTGCGCACGCCTGCAAATGAAAACAAGTCTCCAGAAAACCGAAGAAAGCTTGCAGGAGAATGCATCTGAAGTAGAGAGGCTCGCCATCTTGGCTTTCTCCGACCACCCAGCAACTGTGCGAGAAGTAATCTCATTGCAGTATTTCGTGGATGGATTGAAGCCAGTTGCAGAAGGCTGTAAGAATGGCAGATGTCCAAGATCTTAAATCTACCCTGAAATTGGAGGCCGCCAATGAATCCAGTAGCAGAGACTACCATTCCATCCGAGGAATTAGAGTGAATGTAGATGCGTCCAGTGAATCTCGATGGATAAAGGAGATTGGGAAACTGTGAGAGGAAATTCAAGATTTTATGGCTCAACGTCAGTACCTGAGGAGTTGTAGAATCACGTGTTAGGGATGCGGTGGAGCAGGGAATCTGAGAAGTAGCTGCCCTCGAATAAATAAAGATCGCAACATCAAGTGCTGGGGATGCGGTAGAACCGGGCATGTAAGAAGTAACTGCCCTCGAGTAAATCAAGAAGATCCTTGTTGTACAAGTATAATCGAGTCAAAGAAAGTGTGTAGCCATCGAAAAAGATCAGCAGATACAATTGGAGACGTCCCTTCGAGAAAACCTTGTCCGGAGAACAATAAATACTGCTCGAGAGTAGGAAAGAAATTAGGCGTAATAGATCCAATAGTCCGCCAAGTTACAACACCATCAACATCAGCATTGGACCCGTGAAGTGATGAGGGCATCCGAAAAGATCAACACTGGCTGATCCTGAAATAAAACCAATCATAGAATTCAAAGAGTCGTCTGACGAAAAGCCCAGCTTGCAAGACATCGCCCCTTTCCATTCTACAACGAAGCGTTACTGGGCTCTTTGGGACTCTCTCCATCTGAGAAATGGTGTTTTATATCAAAAATGGGAGTCTGAAGATGGAAAAACATTCAGGTGACAATTAATACTCCCAAAGACAAGAGTTTCAACAGTCCTTAAGGAACTCCATGACAGTCCTACTGGAGGTCATTTTGGTGTTATGAAGACATTAAAAAAGTTTTTGAGCGCTTCTACTGGAACAATGGGCGGAGTGACGTGGAAAAGTGTTGTCACACATGTGATCCCTGTGCTGCACATAAAGGTCCGATAAAACGCACTAGAGGAAGACTACAGCTGTATAATGGGGGAGCGCCTTTCGAACGAATAACTTTTGACATCCTAGGTCCAATTCCGAGATCATCAGATGGCAACAACAACATCCTGGTGGTGATGGACTACTTCACTAAGTGGCCTGAAGCCTATCTTATTTCTGACCAAGAGGCCTCGACTGTTGTAGAGATTCTAGTTCAGCACTGGATCTCACGATTCGGGGTCCCTCTACAACTGCACTCCGATCAAGGAAGGAACTTCGATTCTGCAGTTTGTAAGAGACTGTGTAAAATACTCGCATCGACAAAACCCGGACAACAGCTTTACATCCTCAGTCTGATGGTATGTTGGAGAGGTTCAATCGGACCATTATGAACAGCTTCTCTGTCCTGGTATCCAGTTATCAACAGGACTGAGACAAGAAATTGCCATTTTTCCTGCTTGCCTATAGGAGTGCCGTTCACGAGACCACCGGCTATTCCCTCATACCAGATGCTCTTCGGACGTGATCTTCGTCTGCCTGCAGATCTTCTGTTCAGCTGGCCACCAGATGCGCCCTTGGCGCCTAAGGAGTATGTCGAGAAACTCCAGGCACGTATGGAGAAAATGCATCATGTAGCTAGGAAAAGGATCGGCATTGCTTTCGAGAAGATGAAGACCCCATACGACGCAAGAGCAACCGGACACGACTTCCATGAAGGCGACAAAGTGTGGTTATGGAATTCGAAACGTAGCAAAAGACTCTCTCCAAAATTGAAGACCAACTGGGAAGATCCTTACGCAGTCCTAAAGGACTGAATGACGTTGTGGTGCGGATACAGAAATCATCACACTCAAAACCGAAGGTAACACATAGTTGCAAATGGGGCGGTGCTAGCTCGGGAAAGAAAAACGAAACTAAATCTTTCCGGGGGGAACAACTGTGACATAAATGGTCACGTACATCCCAACGATACACGGAGTAGTAGATGATCCCAAAATTTCATCCTTCTATCTCTGTAATTTCGTGAAGTCATCAAAAGATCAAACCCCCATAGGAATAACATGAGGATTCTAATTTAGTGATAATGTCCCCCCTAGGCCCACTATCTACACACGAATTACAACAGATGAAAGAGTTCAACTAGGAGAACCTATGGACCGAGTATCATTAACGAAGCTCAAAAATCCTCGAAGTTATGCGGGATTTAAAAAGATTTTAAACTTTTTAAAATAATTTTAAAATGTTAAATATAGGTGAAGAAATGGGGCTATGATCCTGAAAAAATATATCTAGGATGCTCATGAAGAGAACAATCGAATCCAGAAAGTGCGGTTGACCAAGTAGGCATAGGATTCTAGTTATTAATGGATAAGCCCTGTGGGGGGGGAGCACCGGAGGGGACCAATTCCACATAAAGCACGCGCTAATACGAAAATATGGTGGACCTCCAAAAATCAAATCCCAAGCTCAATTCCTTAAGGGGAGTGAAATTTTTTCCAGTCCCTATAGGATTAACATGGGAGCATGATATTTTAGTGCGTAAGCCCTCCCCATGCCTAAACATTGGGAATGAAGTAGATGGCTGGATGGGTCTCGACAATTGGAACAGTTGGTTCAAATCCCAAGTCCGAGACTAGAACAGGAGCCAAGATATCGTGAATTTAAACAAATTTAAAAAGTTTGAAAAAGTTCAAAACAATTAAAAACTATGGAAAAAATAGCCCTATTAACATAAAATTATAATAACTGGTAGAGAGGGATTGAATGAGCCAGGTCCGAATGGACTGTTAGGCTTGGGTGCCGAGATATTGGCCAAAAGCTGTGGAGGGGGGATGCGTCCCAACGGATATAGTTTATAACAATAGTTATTACGATCCCCCAAGTATCAGTCCCTTAGCACCAAAAAAAATGGCATGTTAAAATATTAGACAACGGTGTGCGCGCGCATCGTCAAAATTTACCCTCATCCTTTTTCCCAAACGTGCATTAAAAAGTATAACTTCAAAATTAAATTTTGTGGACAAACCTGGTGATTTTTGGCTTACGTTAGTATCATTATTATTTTGTACATAAATGCTTTGTGTTTTAAAATTTGTGAAAATATTAGGTTAAGATAATAAATAAAACTGTCGTCGTAACAAATTCTATCAATACTATGCAAAAGTATATTTTGAATTAAAAAAATATATTTTCAATCATATTCAATTAAATTAGTGTTTTAATGTAGAACATAGATTGAAAAATAATATTAAAAATAAGAGATTTAATGTCATTATAAGTTTTTGTTTAATGCCTTTACAAACTATAAATGCGTTTTTCTCAGACTTATAATTTTGAAGGTGTAAGTGTTTTCAAATTACTAAGTCTTTTTTTTCAGTTCACGATAGTCTTGAAATGTTTTATAGATACTCCCCAACGTGTTCTCCATAAAAATTAGAATGAATTTACGTCTGAGATCCATAATTATTTTTGAAAAAAAAATGCTAAAGTTAGTATTTCAAAAATGTTCGTGTTTTTTTCCAGGTTTTTAAAATAATTATTAAAAATCAATAAAAAAAGCAGATTTTCAAATTTATTCTAACTTTTATTTGAAATAATCTAAGAAACATAAGTCACTTAAAATGACTAAAAAATTTTAAAAAAATTGATCTCTTCATAAAAACTTAGAATAAAATTCACAAATCCTTATTTTTTAAAAAATTGTAAGATAATGGTTGTATTACGTTATCCTTTTTGAAAATAAATAACTCTGTTACGCTAGCAGCGTATCTGGTTCTGCAGTTGAATAAGGCAAAATAACTTTTAAAAAATCAAAGCATTAAAAATAATTCTGGATTCTAAGAGCGATAAAATATCCAGCCACTCAAAAATCAAACATTTTATTCCACAAAGAAAAAAAAATTACTAACTGTTGTCAAAATACAGAGAAGCAAAACTTTTACTTAATATTTACATTAGGTTAAAGTGAATACACCCAAGTGTAGATGCCATGAATTAATCCAAAAATAAATACTGAAGATAAATACATCCTCCCACCTTAAGTTGTTGAAAAACAACTTAACTTACCAAACATTTAAAAATTTCAAAGTATAACACATGCAATAAACATTTCTAATATACTTACTAAGACACAAAAAATATATGATATATCTTCTGAAAGTTACATCTAAAGTTCAAAAAATTAAATTTGTTTACAAGTTCAGCTTTTGTGGTTTTTTAACAGTTCTCCCACTTTTAGTTTTTAAAACGTCATCTCTGAAAGTTTCTTAGGAAATTTCAAGAAGGAAGATTCTTTGGACTGGTCGTAGACCATCTTTTACGGGTAATAATTTAATAACACCTAAAGGCCAGTCGTTACATTTTACATTATCACTTACAATTAACGCAACTTCTCCAAGCTTAATATCTCGTTCCTGCTTCTTGTTTTCATTTCTTTGAGTTAATAGTCCCAAATATTCAGATCTAAATCTTTCCCGAATATCAGTTATCAACTGTTGGCGATATTTTATTCCTTTGCTGAGAACAACTTCATCCACTTGGTCTAAATCTGGAGCACCATTTTGTCAGAAATCTTGCAAAAATGAGTTAGGTGATAAAGGTATCAGTTCAGAATCCGTTCTGGATACATGACTAAGTGGTCGAGAGTTTGTAACAGACTCTGCATCACACAAAACGATGACCATTTCTTCATAAGATAAAAAAAGCTTTTCCGATGACTCTTCTTAGGATCTGCTTCATTACACCAGTGTTACTCAAACTGTGAGGCGCTCCCCCTTAGGGGGCGCGAGCACATCGGAAAGTCGAAAATAAAATATTTAAAAAATTATCAATTTACTAAAAGGAAGCCAAACAAAATGTATTCTGACATAATACAAAAATACAGATTTACTCTGACATAGTATACTTATAAATGTATCTCAGTAGGGTACAGTATATTTGATACTAAGTTAAGAACCAGTTTAATAATTACGAGGGATTTTTCAAAGGACTTATCATGCACAAAATTTAATAATTATCTTGATACTTTGTACGGTTGAAAATTAGGGCGGTATTGCAGCTTTAGCGTCTCAAATTATTATGCATTATTACTGCATTCCACACATTGTTATTGTATGGGGAAGAAGGGCGCGATGAAAATTCTGATTGAAAATTGGGTCGCGAATATAGAAAGTTTGAGAAGCACTACATTACACCAATTAATCTTTCCCCCAAACCTCCCCACCAGGAGGCAGTAGGAGGATAAAAAAACCATTTTATTTTTCGTATACTACTAAATTCTGCAATCACATCCCAATTCACTATTTTCAAATAATTTGATGCACCGGCAAAATTGCTTCCATTGTCGCAATACACAACTGATGGCTTCCCCTCCTTGAGATGAATCTACGAAAACTTTGAAGAAAAACTTCAGTAGATAATGACGACAGAGAGAGAGAGAAGTTCAAAATGTACAGCCCTGAAAACCACACAGGTAAATATGCAAATCCAAACCTTACTAGCTTTACTCCCCTCTTTTAAATAAAGTGGTCCAGCTAAATCAAAACCGATTATTTCAAAAACTACAGCATCTTTTATTCTGTTTTCTGGGAGTGATACAGAGGGGGTAGTTACATTTCTTTTGGCATGTCTTAAACAAATGACGCATGTTGATAATACTGCTCGAACAGTTTTTCTTGCATTCAAAATCCAATAATGTTCTCGTAGAATATTTAAGATCATTTATAATCCTGCATGTGAATTCTTTTTGTGTTCAGTCATTATCAGTTTCTCAACGACTGGATGATGGGATGGCAAAATTAAAGGATTCTTAAAACCTTCTGAATCCTTTCTATACGTTAATTTTGTCTTCTCTCTAAGTATTTCCTCTCCATCTTTGTATGTTGCTAAAGAATTCATTTTCTTTCTGTTGACATCATGACTAAGTTATTCATCTTGTACCATCTTTACAATCTTTGTTTCTGCTTGTTTTAGTTCCGCGTAGGATAATTCACCCGAGACTCGAGAAGCTGGATTCCTACAGTGAAAAATGAATCTGTTCATCCAAGCCATCATTCGTAGCAGTCGATCATAGCTTGAAAAATAGTTCACTTTTTGGTGTTAAAAATGAAAAAAAAAAGATAAAGATGAAAGTCTTACCTTGTCAATAGAGGACTGCCACGTATTGAAGAAAACAAAGTCCAAATAAAACAAAGTTTGTGAACTTCTAAAAAGTTTAATTGCTACCACACACATAATATATTAGACTTTACACACACAATTAACACGGCACACACTAGACAAGTAACATTTCTATCAATAACAACTTGTACAAGATATCACGTAATTTCTCAATCTTTCTCTGCTTGACTGGGCGTTTCTTCCCCGTGTCTATTTATATATTTAATTATATCAGTACCTTCAAGCGGTGGCGCTGCAGGCGCCTTTTGATTGGGAATAGCTTGATTGGGAGTCGCTTGGTTGGAAGTTTGTGACAGTAGTAATAGTACCAACCTGAATCTTCGTTATTGTTTTTACCACTATTTTCACATTGATTTAAAGAACACACAACTGGGAGATTCTTGGAAGTTGGATTTGTTTTTCGTTTTTCTTTCAAAACAGATGGTTCGTCAAAAGAGGTTTGGTAACTGGCCAGTTTTCCTCAATTTGTAGAAGCCATTTGGGTCCCTCCCACCATCTACTGCATAAGAGTTGGTGAGCAGAACACCCTCTTGAAGGTAAGCCAGAGGATTAAGTGATCCTGGAAGATGCTTCCACGAAGTTGGATCAATCACACACAGTTCTCTTATCTCTTGAACTCCATTGCTTACAAAAACTGACCAAAATTCTCGCTGAATCCAACTTAATACCGTAGAGGAATTGGTCCAGTAGTGTTGCGTCACATTGTCCCACTGGAGTGCCCCGAGCACAGATCTGCATAGTCGAGCTCCCACAGTTGCAGCCAACAACTCAAGACGAGGAATATTGACGGTTTTAACTGGAGCAATTATCGATTTGGCAGCTAAAAGATTTACATGAGCAACACCAGAATATTCTATACGAACGAAAACAGCTGCTGCGTATGCAAATTGGCTGGCAGCACAAAATGTATGAATGCTTAGATTATGTTGACTACTTATAACAGGACAAAAACAGCGCTAACAGACAAATTTTTTAAGGAAATTAACTCTTTCAAACCATTTTAGAAATTCAAGTTTAAAATTATCTTCAACTTCTCTATCCCACGGGGTGTTGCTTTTTCACATCTTCTGCAACATTAGTTTTTGAATTAAAAGGACAGGACATAAAAATCCAATAAGATCAAAAACCCTATGTATAACGGAAAGAATCACTCTCTTTGATACAATTTTAAGTTTGTATGTTTCTATCCAATCTAAATTAATTTTCAGTTCATCTTCTTTACGATTTCAAACCAATCCTAGAACTGAAATGACCTGTTCTGGGTCATCATCTCCTGTATAATTCCATCCTCTCAAGTTAAATTTACTTTCAGCCAAGATATGATGACTCTCCTCAATGAAAGGTAATATTTCTGCTTCATTGTCTAAACCTGTAATTAAATCATCTACATAAAAACTTCGAGAAGAAGTATATCGACTGTTCTCTGACTATATTTCAAATCCTTTAGATATTTTTTCAGATGATGTTCAAGCACAGCTTCTAAGAGGAAAGGGCTGCTTTTCACACCAAAAACCACACGTGTATGCCGCATTGCTTTTGGAACTACATTTTCTTTTCCATTCCACCAGAAAAATTTGAGAAAATTTCGATCTTCTGGTTGCACACTTATTTGTAAAAAAACTTTCTCTACATCGGCAACTATATATATGCGATATTTATCTTCCTTAAATCTGAGAAGAAAATTAGGGATTAGTTCCAATAAATTTGGTCCAGATCCACTGGTTGAGCGATGGAGATCCAACTTGTCTGGCACAGGCATCAAAAACTGGGCGTATCTTAGTTGTTCCATGTTGTTTTACAACAGGTCTGCGTGGCAAATAGTGTCCATGCAAGTGAGATGAAGAGTCAACTGGATCATTTTCAATTATACTTAATAATTCCTATACCTTGAACACATCATAATAAGCTGTAAACAAGGTTTCTTGATGAAATTTTTTAGTCGATGATTCTAATCATTTCATAGAAATCTCTTTATTATTGGGTATAGGAAAATGATTTTCTTTCCAGTGCAGTGAAGCTTCGTATCTTCCTTCCGTATTTATTCGAACAGTTTCTTCAAAATGTAATTTAGTAAGATTTTCTCTTTCCCTTTTATTTTTCACTTCATCTGAGTCACGTATCCCTAAAACCTCTAAGCTAAAAAGATCGGAAATAGTAGCTTCTCGTACAAACATCGAAATTACCATCATAGCTGTATCTTCTTTTTCAGAAAGTAAGTTAGTTTTCCCCATAAGAGTCCATCCTAGATAGGTTTCCATGGCTACTAATCCACTCGACAGAACTCTTTTCTTTCCAGTAAATAGTCTACCTGCAACATCTGCTCCAACAAGAATATCAGTTGGCCCCGAATTATTTTCTATGTCAAACATTTATATATTCATAGATTGCAACTCTTTAATCCACGGTCCATACGAAACAGAAGGAACATCATTGCAAATAATATCCTGATCAACTACGTCAAAATTACAATTAAAATATTTCCATCTAAGATTCCTAGTTCAATTTTATGTACATTATGAACCTTCTCCTTGATCCTTTCTCCTCCAAAAAGTGCATGTGACAAATGTCGCTGACGTAAAGGTACTAATCCTAAAGCAGATACCATTTCTTTTTTAATATAAGATTTTCGAGATCCCGATTCATATATGGCTCTCACGATTAAACTACAATTTTTACCTCTTATTTTAACTTTCAAAGTCTGCAGCAAAACTTGTGGTGCATTCGAAATACTTGCCAAATTTAGGGATTTATCCTGCTCTTTAACCTCTTTTTCCAAATTATTTGATGTAGGTTTATTTACATTTTTATTTGACTCAGTGCACATAACTGCATAATGCATCTTATTGCAGATCAAGCATTTCACAAAACACCGACATTTTGCTACCTATGTCTACCCTATGTCTAGCTTTTTAAACATCTAAAACAATAACCTTTATCTTTTAAAATCTTCAATTTTTCATTATAAGACATTTTTGAGCTTTAAAGCAATTAGTCGGTTCATGCTATCTACTACAGAAAACGCTAAGTTTTTCTGCACCAACTGAAGAGGTCAACAAACTAGCCGATGTAAAGATTTTGTCTTTCTTTAATTTGCTTTCTCTTTTATATGGTGTTGCATCCGTCAAATCGAAACCGGTCATAGCTAAATTAATCCGCTCTTCCGATTCAACTTCAGTTTTTAAAAAATTTTAATAAAGCATCTAGTCTCTTTTTAGAATCATCGTCAGAATCAAAATTCAAACCTCGCTGAAAAGCTCTAAGCAAATCCTCTGGAATGCAAGACTCCATTAAAGGATAAAGTAGACATGCACATTTGTCAGTTGTAACACCAAGCGTTTCAAGTGCACGAATTTGTTGTTCTAAATTATCATATAAAGTACACAAATTATTCGAGTTAAAATTTGAATTGGCATTTCTCAAAACTAATTTTAACAATTCTCTAATATATACTTCTATTTGTAAATCATGGCGACCAAAACGAGTTTTCAAACAGTCAATTACTTTTAAATAGTTATCACGAGATGGCGGAAAACTATCAATTACTTCTCTAGCACGAGACCCTTCAATGGTAGATTGTAATAAATATTGAAATTGATCTGAATCTTTAATACTAGAATCAACACATTTTTTCAAATTGGCTCCAAAAATAAAGTCATTCCTTAATATCGCCATCGAATTTTCAGAGTTCTAATTTAGGTAATTTAAACTTATTTTTATCAATGAAAACATTTCGAACATAATTCATTGCAACAGAGGCATCATTAGTTGAATCTAAAACGCTACTCACATTTTGTTGACTGTTGATGATTCTCCTTGCTTTCGTTTGAATTCGTATAGCTTTATTCCGGAAATCTTCTACAACTCCAAATTCTGTATCATTCTCTTTCTCGGGAAGAAGTTCTAAGATATTCGAATGGGTGTTTTCTAAACGATCAACTTTCCCTTTGAAAACATTCAGCTCTGCTTCCAGTTCACAAATATCAACATCTTCTAGGGCTATCAGTTCTTCAACTCTATTATAAGCTTTTGTAAAAGCGTCTATTTCATTTTTTCTTGATTTCTTAAGAACTTCAATATTAGCCATATTTACAACCAACTACAGGTACACCCGGGGGCAAAAATATTATACGTCATCCTTTTTGCAAATAAATAACTCTGTTACGCTAGCAGCGTATCTGGTTCTGCAGTTGAATAAAGCAAAATAACTTTTAAAAAATCAAAACATTAAAAATAATTCTGGATTCTAAGAGCGATAAAAAATATCCAGCCATTCAAAAATCAAACAATTTATTCCACACAAAAAATACACTCACTTCCAAAAGTTAAGCACGAAGATGTAAAGTGCAAAAAAATCAACAAATACTGCTTTGATTGACACAAAATTTGGCAGTAAAGTAGCATATATATTTATACATAAAACAAAATCAATAATTATATACAGAAATGAAAACAATACTAAATTTTTGTAAGTTATCAGATAATGTCATACTGGAGACTTAAACAGAATTATATATAAAGTAAAAATAAACAGCATAAAATGAAAAAAAGGACATTGATAGGGTATGTGATCCCCCTCATCTGTATGCAAAGTTTACACCTTCTGACCATGCTTTCAATTAGGTGGTCAACCACCGCAGAATTAAGCAATCGCCATTCTTGTAGAGCAATTTCCAGCTCAATAAGAGTGGCTGGCGGTGGGAAACGGGAAGATACAGCACGGTCGAGAGCATCCCAAAGATTTTAAATGGGATTAAGATCGGGCGAATATGCTGGCCACGCCATACGCGCAATTAATTCACTCCCCAGGTAGTCATCGACGATGTCAGCTCTATGGGGACGTGCATTATCGTCCATTAAAACAAAAATAGGGCCAACTGCTGCAGCGTACAATCTCACCATGGGTTCTAGGACTTCATCTCGATAACGGATGGCCGTCACAGAACCCCGTTTAAAGATGCGCAGGTCGGTGCGGTATCCTAATGAAATCCCTGCCCACACCATAAGGCTTCCGCCTCGGAATGCATGATGTTCGGTGATGTTTTGGGGCTGATTGCGTGTTCCTTGTTTACGCCATATTCTTATACGATTGTCATCTGGCTCCAAAGCAAATCTTGACTCATCAGTAAACATGACATTGCCCCAGTCACAGTCCGATTGCCATGTTCCCGGCACCACTTTAATCGTGCTCCTCTTGATTGGACGGATAGAGGAACACAAACTCGAGGTACCCGGGCATACAGTCCATTCATATGTAATCTTCGGCGTACAGTAGCTGCAGATGTAGCCTTACCAATGGACGCTGTAACCATAGATGTCACACGTGAGGAGGTCGCTCTGCGATACCGCTTGGCTACAATAACAATAGATCGGTCTTCCGCGGGGGTTGTAACCCTTGGGTGACCACCTACGGGCCTTCGGACAACTGTCTGTGTGGTTTAAAATTGTTTCCATAAACGTGAAATTACAGAATGATGAACGCCAAAGAAAAGAGCGTCATCTGCGATCGACTTCCTTGCTTCAAAGCGCCCCACAGCCCGTCAGCGCTCAGAATCTTCCATTCGTTTTCTGGAAGTTATAGAAACACGTATGTCTTGAAAACAAATTGTACGAAAATTTTAAACACTTTCTATCAGCACTTACAATCAACTTCTGTAACCCTTCATAAAGCTGACTTCTTATAAGACTGCTCTTTTTGCATATTTTTTTATATGAAAGCACGATTGGCTGTTACCTAACATATTTGCAGACTTCCATCAACCTCTGCAGCGAATTGCATCCTCTTCAGTTCTGATTGACTTCCGGAAATTAGCATTTTCCTCTCCATGCTTAACTTTTGGAAGTGAGTGTACAATACTAACTGTTGTCAAAATACAGAAACAAAACTTTTACTTAATATTTACATTAGGTTACAGTGAATACGCACAAGTGTAGATGCCATGAATTAATCCAAAAATAAATACTGAAGACATGACAGGTTGATGAAACTTACTTTTTACTGTCAGAATCAATTTAATAATATAATCTGAATATAAAACATAATTTATTTTTACTGCTACTGTATCCCCCAGATTTTTTTGAGAAAGGGTTCTGTGTAGCTTTAATGAAAATTCTAACTTCTGAGACTTAAAGAATTGGGGTACCGGTTCCTCATCCATTACTTTTTAATGATGCAAAGCAAAACTTCAGTAACAGCTTAGCTCAGGTATATGAATTGTAATCAGTAATAACTAATGTTAAATTATATTAAGAGTAATATGAAAATTTTGAACATAGTTAATGAATGGAAATCCTCAGTTTTAAATGTACATTGCATATTATTTTCAATATTAAAAAAATGAAGCACAATATTTTTTGACTCAAGCAATTAAACTGATTTCATATGAGCATGTCTTAACATTGGGGATTTTTATTTCATTTTGGAATATATTTTTTCTGATAATAAATTTTAATAAATACCTTGATTGGAAAATTAATATTACAAATTTATCGTTAAATATTTCTGATCAACGGAAGAGGAATTATACAGAAGCCCTTAAAAAGTAGCTTATTCAGAATTCCTGTTTTTAATTAAAATTTAGTTATGTATAAACTTTCAAAAACTCTTGTTTTCAAATTTAATATAGTTTTAACAAAGTTCTGAATCTTATGAATGATCATATATATATATAAATAGTGAAAAATTATAGACGAAAATTTATATGAAAAACCAGTAATTTTTAAAAAAAGGGGAAATATAATTTAACAATATTATACATTTCCAACTAAAAGAAAATTTTCTTGAAATAGCTTAATACACTAATTTTATTTTATGTATGTGTTTTTCATATGCATCATTTTTTCCAAAAAAAAGATATTTAATAGTTAATAATTTAAAATCAAATTCAATGTATAAAATTCAGTAACTCAAAATTTTACCATAAATTTTAAAAAAATGTATAGATGATATAAAAAAAATGAAGGTAACCTTTTTGAAGCATGTAATAATTTGATAATCTTTTCGGAAACCCAAAATTTTCTTATTAATTTCTGGTTTTACAATTCACTGTTAACATAATGGATATTTTTATCAGGTTTATATTTATTTAGGAGTCAAAGTATCTTCTCTTGTACATTCTGATGAACTGTTTATTTTTCACTGGACATTAAGAACTCTTTTACATATTCAAAATGACATCGCTTGAGTGTAAGAATTTAATCAGATTTATTCTTTAAAATAAAAGTTATGCTTTAATGGTCCGTTATTAACTCATCCAATTCGTAATATTCTGATTTCAAAGTTTCTTTTTTAATTAACTCGCCTTTGGAAAAAAAATTCAATAATTGGATTTTTAATTAAATCAGGAGAATATTTGGAAGATGTAGTTCAATTATTTTTAAAAGCCTCGCTTTTCTTCGTTATTGGAAATAAAATAGGACAGATATTTTTAATTCTATCATGGTTTATTCGCAGTCACTCATGCACAAGAAAACGGAAATCAGGGAAGAAGCGACATCTAAAGAAAAACTGACCAATTGGAAAAAGCTTGCATTTTCTGGGGGAAGTCATCTATGTCTTCATTTGTGTTATGAGGCTTAATATTTTTCAATGGTTTTACATATTAATTACATTAAAAATATTACAAAATGGTTTCTTCTTTGCACTTAAATTACTCTTTGAAATTCAAAATTTTCAATGTCATCTGAATATTTAAAAAAATATTTTTAGTTGTAAAAAACAAATGAAATCACATATTATATATATATATATATATATATATATAGTTTAAAAAGCTATTTGAATAACATATTCAAAAACTTCTCAATTAAAAATGTAATTGGGATTCCTTTCATATGACAATTGGAAAAGAAGGCTCTCCATTTTCCCCCTTCTTTTATTAATAATGCAATTAAGAAATATATGCATCGAATTTTAAAGGTAAAAAGATTATAAAATTTAATTTAATTCTTATAAATTTAAAAGATCTATATAAATCGACATGAAAAAAATGGCAAGTATTTTGACTACTCAAACAATATAAATATTTTGTTAAAAAATTGTAAATGATATAAACGTACACTTAAAAAATTATAGAAACACATGTAAATATATCGATCAAATATTGACGATTTTAAAATTTTGCGTACTAAATCACCATAGTATATACACTGCTGGCCACCGTTAATGCAGCACCCTGAGGAAGCATGCAAATAACATGAAAGTTTCAGCATGCTTTAGCAGAGGTGAGATATGCAAATGATTAGAATTTCAGCGCAGACACACATCACGCGCGCCTGTGGCACCACCTCAAAGCGCTATTTAAGGCTTGGGGATTTCTACGATTTCAAGTTCAGCAATTGTGTTTTTCTTGTGGTTTTTCAAAAAACGATCAGTTATGTCTCGTAGAAAGCAGCGATCAGCTTTTGATCAAGTATCCGAGTTCGACAGAGGAAGGATAGTGGCCTACCGAGATTGTGGATTATCTTTCAGGGAAATCGGTAGTTGTGTTGGACGAAACTAAAAATCTGCAATGCGGATATGTGACCGTTGGATGCAGGGGGTACGATGGACCGACCTGGTCGATCGCATCCACCTCAACGCACCACATCACGTGAGGACAGGCAAATTGTGCGCATGGCAGTGACGGATCGCTCAGTCACATCACAAACCATAGTACAGCACATTGAGTCTGTAACGCATCATTCAGTGTCTGCGCGTACCATTCGACGCCGTTTACAGCAGAGTAGTCTGTCCGCAAGACGTCCATATATTGCTTGGTCTACCCTTGACGCAGACGTCTCCGCCGCCAATGGTGTAATGAAAGAAGGATGTGGGCGGCAGAATGGAATGAAGTTGTCTTTACTGACGAGTCACGCATCTGTCTGCAACACCACGATGGTCGGATTCGAGTCTGGAGACACTGTGGAGAGAGTATGCTGAACAGCTGATTTATGAACCGCCACACTGATCCTGCACCTTGTATTATGGTATGGGGCGGTGTTGGATATCACTCTCGTACTCCTCTAGTACGCATTGCCGGTACTTTAAACAGCCAGCGCTACATCTCCGAGGTGTTGGAGCCAGTTGTCCTTCCTTACCTTCAGGGCTTGGCCACAGCCATATTTCAACAGGATAATGCGCGACCACACGTGGCACACATTTTCCAAAGGTTCTTCGTCAATCACCAGATTGAATTGCTTCCCTGGCCGGCTCGCTCTCCGGATCTTTCACCGATAGGAAACATGTGGTCCATGGTTGCTCAACGATTGACAGATTACATTCCCAGCTGCCACACCAGATCAACTTTGGCAACGTGTGGAAGCTTCTTGGTCTGCTGTACCTCAAGAACACACCCAAAGTCTCTTTGAATCAATGTCGAGGCGTGTGGCAGTTGTGATCTCCAACAATGGCGGCTACTCTGGCTACTGATTCTGGCAGGAACCACACTTCCCAGGAGTCTATAAATTTAATCATTTGATACTTGGTCAACATGTTATCTACAAAATAAATTTTGTTTTGCTATCTCTTGTCTTTCTTTTGATGTTGCATTTACGGTGGCCAGCAGTGTATTTTTCATAGTGGAGCTATGGGTTAAAAAAAAGAAATAGCTGTATTGCTATTGCTATTGACAAAATCCTTTGTAAAGATAAAAGTAAATTAAAAAAAATAAATTTTTTATTCACCAGGAGTTGGCATCAAAATATATTTGTGACGTGTTATTGCTTTTGCTCTTGATGGTTTCCTTACCGTATTAATGCAATTGAAACAATTTAATAGATTAGAGTTATTTATATTGAATGCAAGAATTAATGATAATAATGGCTCCTTATAAAGTTGTATTAAATTATTTTCCCCACAGAAATTACGAATTAGTTATTTGCAATGAGTTCTACTATTGCATTAATACACATTAAGAAAAGTTGTCATTCATAAAATATGAAGCAATTTGAAGATCTCTTTGTAATTAATTAAAAAGTATGATCAAAAATTTGAAGGGTGAAAAGTAATCAATCGAAAATTGATACTTTCCTTCTATCATCGAATACATTTTTTTTTCACATTTTGTCAACTAAATACGGTAATATTAAGAAATCAGTTGATAACATCCTCAAATCTTCGAAAATTTCTGAAGAAAACAATATAGCTACGGGAAAAGAAAGAACAACATAGCTACGGTAAAAGAAAGAACAACATAGCTAAGGGAAGTTCGGACTTATTTTGCATCTGTGCCGCAAGAATATTGTTGACGGAAAGATATTTTGAAGACCAAGAGAGAATACTCATCAAAAACTTCAAATGATATAAAAATGATCTTAGTGACAGATTTGGTCAGAAATTAGTCGCAAAATTTGGAGACGAAAATAGACGTACTTTTTAAAACTCCAAATTTTAGGATGATTATTCCAAAAGAAAAAACTCCAGAAAGCCTGTATAAGGACAATGAAAAGAAGCAAAATTGAAGTTAAAGCTTGACAACCATTGTGTGTTTCATTGACCTCTTATAATGTGTTATTTATTAGATGGATTTGTACTGATGAATGAAAATTATAGATTCCATGAAATGGAGGAAAATAATAGATTTTATGATTTTACGAGTGTTAAGAAGACTTGGTACCCTAAAAATCACAAACCTATCGTTTTTTTTATTTTCATTTAATCTTATTCTTTGCATTATTATCTTTCGATTGATATATCACTTGTGCATGTCGGAAAGTTAGAAGTTACCATAAAATAATAAAACTTCATTTGAATAAAACTTCATTTGAAAACAAATTAGGCCGTGGTAGCCGAGTGGTATAGGTATCGGATCGTGGCTTGCCTGGTCACGAGTTCGATCCCAGTACCACTAAAGACCCGCCGTGTAAGGGCAGCGATGCACGTTAAATCTTCGAGAGCTGAAACGTCCTCCCGTTGGTGTGGTGTGGTAGTTAGGAGAGGGGTGCCAGCTCAGGTGTCGTCCACGTCACTTGACCATGGTTCAAAATTACGTGGTCCGTCGCCAAAAGCCCTCGTGTAGCTGAACAGTGCGACGTTAATATTAAATCAATCAATCAATTGAAAACAAATTAGGCAATTCAGCCACACCCCCTTTTTTAGAATAAAAAAGCTAAAAAATGCTTTATGATAAAAAAAAAATCTATTTTATAAATAGAAATAATAACTATAAAAAAGAATGTGTAGTATTAAAAGCAGAATATTTCCGAGGCAATACAATAATGTAATTTTTCTTCCCTGTGAAATGTGTGCATGTAAAATTTTTAAATTAAGGCATTTTATATTAATAATTTTATGATTTCAGTTCTTCCTGATATATTTTTCATACAAATGTAATACTTTAGTATTATAAGAAGAAAAACAGCTAAAATTTCTGTCGTGACAGAAATTTTTTTTTTTTAAGTTTTCTTGAGTTTTCTTGTGCAATTAGTACTCTCTAAAAGTTGATCATTTATAAAAAATGTGTGGGTTGAAAACATATGAAAATGCAATTATTTTAAAGAAAAACGTATAAGTAATATCTTAAAAGTGGTATTTTAATTTTAATTAAGCTTATAATAATTATTTTTCAGAATTATAAACTTTAAAGTGGTTTTTCTCAGTTTGTGTTTTTCGAAACCTTAGTGCTACTCCTTCGACAATATTATTTACCAATCACTTCAATTTTTTTCCTGCGTGTTAAAATAAAGCATGTAATAAAATTAGGGTTCCGTTTTTGCTATAAACTGAATACTTTTAAAAAAAAATAAAATGTAAAACATGTTGGCTTTTTCGTTGATTTCAACATTTTATTTTTTTTCTCGAAAACGAATGAAGTTATTCTAAAATCGATCCTAAAGTTGTTAAGAACATCCATAAGAATATTATAAAAAATTTCAGGTCAAAAAATTAATTTTTACAAAAAGGAGTAGGATTTTTAAAATTTTCCCAATTTTCTTCAAAAAATTAAAATTTTAAAATTGTGTGAATAATATATGAAAATTTTCATCTGGTAACATTTTCTTGAATAGAAACATTGTATAAAACGTTAAAATATAATTTTTAAATACGTAAATAAAGAAGTTTGCTCAAAGGGTGCCAAGTCCCCTTAAGTAAATTTGTTGTATTTATTAGAGCGTTCTAGAGAGATAATAAAGTATGATTTACTTCGAAAGAACCAGTTTGTGCTCAGTACGTAGACCAGCGTTTCTCAAGCTGTGGGACGGGCCCTCCTACGGGGCAGGATAACTCTACGGGGGGCGAGTATGTTGTAAAGTCGAAAACAAAAAGATTATTTTAAAAAATTATTAATTTACTGAAAGTAAACAAACTAAATCTTTGTGGCATAGTAAAAATAAAATACACATCTACACTGAAGAAATACTTTTATAAAAATGTATCAGTATTGCACGATGTATGTGATAATTAATTTACAAAACTAAGAGTTAAGAACAATTTTAATAACTACCAGTGACCTCACGGGTTTGTCATATATAAGATAACACACAAGAATGAACACTTATCTTAATAATTTGTACAGATTATTATTAATCCCTTAACTGATAACTCAAAGTTACGCAGTTCACTTCCCAATGCCACCGTTTTTCACGTACGCGTGCGTATGTAATGTATTGGGAGAGGAGGAGAAGAAAAAGAATAAATAAGCAAAAGTCCTCTGAAATCAGTAAATCCTTCGTTAACACTGTCAAGGTCTTTTTATTGAATTCTAAAGCCTTCGGAATAATTTTATGAACAACAGTGCACAGAAAAGATCGTACTTCGGAAAGACGTATATATACATTCGGGGCAATTAACGCTTTGGCTTAGCAGGACTTTTATATACGTCGGTGGGGCTTAAGAGGCTAAACTCGTATTGCAGCTTTAGTGTCGAAGTATAGTATTATTAAATTCAATATTTTGTTATTGTATGAAGGGGGGGGGGTAAAATTAGGATTGAATATTGGGTCGCAAATATTGAAAGTTTGAGAAATATTGACGCTGACCTTTCCTGCATTTGAAAGATGATCAAACATGCAACCATGCGCACGCATAATATAAGATTTGTTTTTGTAGACAGTGATGTACACAAGGGTGAGGTTTGAGAGTTCAGTTTTCCATCTATAGACCACCATATTTAAAATTTTTAGCATAGCGATAGTGCCTTAACACTTTGGTCGTCGTGTTTTTAGAAAGTTACCCCTATTTAAAAAAGTTTATGTAAGCCATTGTTTGTAACAATCATAAATTCAAAAGTGCGAGTGTATAAAAAAATTGCATAAAACAACAACAATGGAATGGAAACAATACTATGAAAATGAAATTATTCTTGAGGTTTATTACTTCCTGAATCGGGATTACTTTTTGGTAATCCAACTGTTCTCAAACATTCCTATCAACTGTTATTTTCCTTTATTTTCTATTAAATCATATGATTAAAATGTATATATTCTTCCAATAAAAACTTTATTGCTTTGTAATACTGAATTATTAATAAATTGTTACGTAAAGCTGATTTGAATTGCACTTGCTACAAAGTTTATATAATTTCAGCGTTAAAATCCTAATGAGAGTCAGCAATTACAGATAGAAATCTAACACAAGATACTCAGATATATATTGTTCAAAAATTACACTTCATTTATTTATCTCAAGTGTACCAAACGTTTTAATCCAGAGTTTTTAAAAATAATATTCCGTAAAATCCGGCGTATAACGCGCACTTATACTTTCAAGCTGCAATTTTAATTTTTAGGTACGTTCGCCGTATAACGCGCACCCCCTTTCTTACGAAGAAACCCAAAATTTAGGTGCGCAATGCTCTTATGTTTTGAAGTCATTTATTCGAAGTTTTATTCCAAGATTTCGAAAAAATTTGTATATTTCTAAAACTTCAACCCTTTAAGTTCATAAGGAATGTCATTTCTTTTAAATAGGCAGTATTTCGATATATGTAGAAGTCTAATTTTTTTGTGTGCTGATTTTCTTTTCATATTTATAGATATTATTTTTAAACCTGGCGTATAACGCGCAACCGTAAAATTCGATCCTATTTTTTGCGTTAAAAGTTCGCGTTATACGCCAGATTTTACGGTAGTTAAAATAATAATAATAATAATTAAAAAAACGTTTCTCTGTTTTTTAGTTGTTGTTGTTGCAATTTTTAGGGTTTTTTTCCCTTTTAAAATGATATCATGCGTTAATTAATTTGTTGCAATGACAAAAATCAAAATCCCTTAACAGAAGACTAATGATTCTTTTCGATTGCTTTCCCCCTTCTTTTTTATTCGATGTAATTATATTCTTTCCTCACGAGATCTACTAATGAATACTAAATTCTTGCTTATTATCTAATTGAAATGATTAACGAAGCTCTATTAAATTAAATGAAGTTTTTATTTTGATAATATGCATATAATTAGGAACTTCCTTTCCGTTGGTGTTTAAAATATAATTTAATTTCCTTTTTTTTCCAAAAAGATTCTTAAATTTCGTTTGATGATCCAATTAACAAAAACTACTCTAAACAACTTTTTTCTCTTTGCCATTTTCTTTTCTTTTTTCTCTACTTTCATTACATCTTCCGATTCTTGTATTTTATAGGGTGTTTAAAAATACGTGGGCTTTTTCTTGTGGGCTTAATCACGAGCGCAGGGACTGGAGAATATTTCCCTCCCCTTCAGTTTCCATGCAGAAATTGTGGAGGTGGAGATAGAGGTCGTGTCGCCATCTATCGTCCCTTCGGGGAATTTCGCCGAGCTAAATAGTACTGTCACCTGTATGGTGCTCAAGGCCAACGACAGGCGTACCTCTTGCCCATGCCACGATAAATTTCGTGGGCCTCGATCTGACTACGTCAGACAGGTGGCATTAGAAAACAACAAACAACAACAAAAATACGTTCTAATTTATTTTTTCTCGAGTTGCGTTTAAATGATTTAAGAAGAATATCCCAATTTCTATTAATGTTTGCAAGGAAAGTATTCTGAAAAAATTTCCTTTAAAAGGTTTTAAATTAAGTTGTAAAACTATTTGAGATTTAAATAAGACAGAAAACTGGCGTCCATATTTTTTACAGAAGTAAATGATTAAAATAAATATTCAATACATATTTTCCTTGTTTTAGTAAAAAAACATTCTTGTAAAACCTATATAACGCAGTTTATATTTCCAGTAATTTCTATATTTAAAATGAGAATTGAACTTATCACAAGTAGTTTCAGCATACTCCTTTATTGCAATGCATAATTTTTAATAGAAAAAATTTATTTTTTATAAATAAATTTAATTACGGTAATATTACTTTTTTAAACTTGAAAAATAGGCTGGTCCCATTTTTTACAAGTCTTCAATCAAATTTACTAGTTTTTAGGATATTTTTAATAAAATTGTATATTTCTTTTGGAGTTTTCAAAGTTTTTGATAAGGTTAAATTAAAATAGTAAAATAGACATAAGAAAATCAGACAGGATTGGAATACTTTTGTGTTTTTCATTTTTTTTTGTCATCAGAAATAAGTTTCACTGGCTTTCTCTATTGTTTTACATGTTTTTTTTGTAAATAACTTCATGAACTGTCGTTTCGAAAACACTTCAAATCGGATCAGAATTTTATTTTCCTTTTTACATAAAATTTTACTAAACTTCTATTGTTTACATCTGTTCAAACAATGAAAGGACATTAAAATGCGAAAGCACAAATTTTTTTCTTATTGGTTTTTTTTCTCCAAGAATTCTGTAGGTATTTTTACGTGTGCTGTTTTGGTGATTGTGTGTATTATCTATTTTCTTTAGAAATAATAATTACCAAGAAATTCCAATAATATCCCTTTCTTGGAAATGAGCACTTGAATAGAAGATTTTCTTTATTTTTAAAAATAAGACTGTAGTACACATTTTTTTTAATATTTTCAAAAATCCCCGATTCTTTAAAATATTATACGTAGCTACTTATTACATTTTGATCTTTTACATAATTTTGCTCTTATCCTCTTGCTACATGACTTCTTAAACTGCTTCTTATGTAATATATGTTAAAGAATAAATTTTTGATTTTCGCGCGTTTTAATCTCGTATTAAAAATTTTTTTTAAATGCAGCCGTATAGAAACACATTACAGTAATTAATGCGAGACTAGCATTAAATATATTTTTTTAATTTTAGAAGGGGATATGTCTTTGATTTTTTGATAACAGATTCTAAAATTTAGTTTACTTTTATATCTTCCTCACATGTAAGACTTTTTCAGTTGTGAAAAGAGTCACGAGATTTTTTTTAACTCTTCAATATTTTCTTTTGTTTTATTTATTTCTGTAATTATATGGTAGCTGCGATTGGTCAGCTATTCGTATTGTTGATATGTGTTAATTTATACACATAAGTATCTTAAACAATCTTCCTGGTATATTCTTTGTTCTTTCTGAGACGTATTGCTTAAAAAAAATTCTTTTGAGATAATAAATTGAGTGGCGAAAACGATAAAAGTTTAATAAAGATAAGTATAGCTATTACACTATAAATAGTTCATGTAAGAAACTCCATTCCTACTCTCTTTTACTCGAACCGGAGCTTCTTTTCTATAAACTATCTAATATCGCCGGATTATAACTACAATAAAAAACGTTTAAGATGAAATATCGGTTGACATGAAACAGTATAACGGTCCAGACAAACTTCTATGTATTTTCATACGTTTTTTTCTAGTGGTCGTATTAGCCGAGTGGTATAGGTATCGGATTGTGGCTTGCCTTGTCACGAGTTCGAGCCCAGTGCCACTAAAGACCCGCCGTGTAGGGCAGCGATGCACGTTAAATCTGTCGAGAGCTGAAACGTCCTCCCGTTGGTGAGGTAGTTAGGAGAGGGGGGTGCCAGCTCAGGTGTCGTCCACGTCACTTGACCATGGTTCAAAATTACGTGGTTCGTCGCCAAAAGCCCTCGTGTAGCTGAACAGTGCGACGTTAATATTCAATCAATCAATGCATTTTTTTTCTCTTTAAACGAAACGAGAATCACTAAACACAAAAAGATTTTCCTTCAGGAAATGATAAAAATACGGAAAACACCAGCCGCAATGGACTGTCTAACTGTATCATCTAATGAATTCGTTGCAGTAGATGATACCAATGTGTGTACAGCCCCAATTAGGCCTGATAAAGACATTTTGCAGTTTGTTCAAAACTAAAAAAAAATACCATTGATAATTCCGACGACGAAAATGAAATCGATAATGCAGCGCTTGTATCCACGTCATCCAAAATGAGGAACATTGTGAAAGTATGCGCAGTTATTTAAGCATACATTCCACTGGCAAAATGAATAAAAAATGACAGTTTGTTGACATTTTGATGCTAAAAAAGCAATGTAAAGAAAATATTATATTGTTTTCCAAAAACTCAATAAATGCTTTGTTTTTCAAAAAGCTTTAAAGTTTTCTAATTAAATTTCCTTAAGCGCTGTTGAATGCTTTTGTTGCATTGATTTTTGTTAAATGCAGCATATATATATATATATATATATATATATATATATATATATATATATATATATATATATATGCTAATAAAATAAATTCTGATAAACTTAATTTTGTTGATATGTCCTTTTTTGTATGATTTCCTTTAACACAAAATTCCTTTAACACGAAAAAAATATTTCAGTTCCTTCAGTTTCGTGTCAAGTGATTTACCTTGTATATTAATTATGAAGAGCGTTTTCAAAAATGAAAATGCCATAATTATTAAAACATACAAGAAGAATTATATTACAATAGCTGTTCTTTTTTTTCTTTTATATAACTTATTTGTAAACAAAAATGAGATAACTTTAATAATATATTTGATGTGTTTTTAATAAGGTCGCTATACGAATTATTCATACTCTAATAAGGATGCAACTATATTACAATTTAAATACTTTCACATGATTTAAGTTAGTAAATGGCACAACAAATTATTCTATTCATCTCATTCAGAACAATTTAATTTTTGGTTTTCAAGAATCTGGCATCATCAAGTTTTTCGAACAATACAAAACTCGGTAAACTTCTTAATCCAAATATTATTTCGAAAGTAGTTAGTGAAATTTGAGTTAAGATAATAAGCAATTTAAAAATAGCAAATTGAATAACCCGAATGTTATTTTTGTTCTGGCTGCCGCAACACGACCTGTTTTCTGCGTTTCCAAATGTAATAATTCCCTTGTGAACTCCATTGTAGCAATTTTCTGCGATAGTTCTTTGTTATTTTCCACCCAACCATTTAGACTTTCGCTGTGGGATCAAGATTGCTATCATCGCGATTAAAATTGGAATTCAAAAACAGAACTCACATCCGAATTGTAACGGAAGAAAGAGTTTAGAGAGGAGTTTTCAAATTATTCTAATCCTCGTCTACCTTCCCTTTGTGTAATAGTTCGATACTGATTATGCTGTGGTAGTATTTCGAAATGCATTGGATTTTGCGGACGCCAACTTTAATGCGAGTTAAGCCTAAAACGACGAAAGTAAAACAGAATAACTTGGAAAAATGGCAATTCGAACTTTCTTTTTTTAACACATCGCTTGGGTGCATATTAAGGCTAATAATAATGCGCCCAGAAACCCTAATTTGACTGGGGAAAGGCATTCGAAACAGATTTGTCAGGCATTTAAGTTACATTTGAAGAATTGTTTCTCAGCGCTGTGTTCCTTACACTGTATGATTTTCTAGTTCACCTCAACACCTCGCTTTTCATTTTTCGGAAATTGTTTTCTTTCTACTCCGTTTCAGATGTTTTCTATGCAAACAGCATAGTCTGTTTTCAATGTTTGTTTGAAAATTGTTATGGCACGTATATAGGATAATTTTTTTAATAATAAGCGTTCCATATTTTTCAGAAAAACCAAAGTTTTCTTGGATTTATTGTAAAGCATAATACTGATATGATGATGAGAAAAGAAATAGATATTGTCTTTACTAGTTTTAAGTGTTAAGTACAGAATGAAAAGTTGATAAATTTTACTAGAGAAGAAAAGATACGAATAAAAATACATTTTTTAAAGCTTGAAAATAGAATGTAAATATGTGTAGAAATGGGTCAAAAATATTTTTAAAAGTACATAATAATTACCATTAATATCCAAACACAGGGGGCTATTGTAAATTTCTAATTATCTCCAAATAATCGAAATAGATGTTTTTTCTTTATTATCTTTAGACTTCTGTACATAGTCATCATCCAGAATTGTACATTTCATTCAGTGATGCACACAGCAACGACGGTTTGAATTCTAGTAATAAGACAAAATCGCTTTGGTTAAGATCGGGAGTATGGGGTGGAGAAGACAAAATTTCAAAACCACATCTTTTTGGTTCAACAGCTCCTCAAGATAAGAGACCACGTGCAATGTCATAAAAAAACGGTTCTTTTTTATGATCATAAACGCCCCGTTTCTTGAACAGAGCCTCATGCAGTTTGTCCGTGTGGCCCTGTGATACCCCCTACCCAGGGGTATCATCTCTTCATCCGCGCGACCTGGATTTGTAGGGATAAAAGATTGACCACTCGAACCTTCCATAATATATATAAATCTAGTTTATTATTATCTCAATATACATTAAGCAATGCAACACAAGCCTTACTTAGAGAAAACGACCAGGAGTGATATGACGTAATTAACCATTTTCTTAGCAAATAGCTCATTAAATCCTACTCACTTCCTTCATGATAACTTAATCTCCGAATCTTTATCTATAGCCAATTCCTTAACTAGCTAGATTCCGCTCTATCATTAAATTTTAATAAGCAAGGTCTTACCGCTATTGTTTTCTCTCTCTCTCTCTCTCTCTCTCTCTCTCTCTATATATATATATATATATATATATATATATATATATATATATATGTAAGGATAATTAAATTAGATTAAAAATTAAATTCCCTTTCTAGCACTTGACTCATTTTTCTCAGTTTACATTTTCAAGTGTTAAACTAACCACCCATTTATTTCTTCCGAACATATGGCCTAGCCAATAAATATGTCTAATTCCAGATCGTTAGATTTACTAGTCAACATATGTCAGCATTAACTTTCAAATACCCTCTTCAAATCCGTGATACTTACCACATGTTTTTCAAGTGTTATCCATTTTTAACCGATAAACGTGGCGTGCTTTTTTACTCCCTGCTCTTTGTGTCAGAACAAATATAGAAATGATTGAATAGAGATCATCCTTCTAACTTTTAATCTGATTCTGTCTTCAAAATCATGACATATATATATATATATATATATATATATATATATATATATATATATATATATATATATATATTATATATATATATATATATATATATATATATATATATATATTATTATGTAATCTTCTATATATATCTTATTATCCGACTTGATCCGGCTACTATGCAACTTTCTGACTTCTAACTGACATGTATATGGCTCCTATAATACTCTCCGGCCTCCAGCCGACTTCTTCGCGAATGCCAAAATTCCAATTTATATATAATCATTCACTAATCTGAATATCGCGTTTTCTTCTTGAGAAGGTTGGAATGAATCGACATTCTGGCCCCAAAGATTCCCCGAATGGATTAATAGAAAGCGCGATAAAGCCCCGTCACAATCCTTCTCATGAAGTTTGGTAAGGTAATTCCATAATAGTACCAAAAAACAGATAAGGTGATCTTCTCTGCACCTTTGTCATCTTGAGGATAGGCGAGTCGTCGTACTCACCTTTTGCTGCGTTCCATTCCTCACCATAAACAGATTATTACTATTAAAAATTGGAAGAATGCTGCAGTTTTAAACAACTAATTTAGTATTTAACAGAGAAACTATGTAAAATTGGCTCTCAGGTGTATTTTGTCTAATGTGTGTGTGTAAGAGTTTACTTCTGCGTAAATGAATTTTTCATTGTCATATTAGCATATACCGATTCAACTTAAGGGATACTTTCTCATCGATAATTCTTGCTGTAAGTTAGTAGATAATTGATTTTATTTACGAGAATATTACACTCTTCTAGATGTGTAAACAATATTTTAAAGTCACTTTACCATTTACTGGATGGGTGGTTGATATTTCAACCGAAAGGTACAATATCTCATTTGGTTCAAAAGTCTGGTAATCTTAACCCCAAAGATTCCCATTTCTCAGTAGGTAAATAGCACATCATCTTATTGCCATTGTCCGGTGACACAGGTCAGTGTCAATCATTGAAAAAGAAAAAGGGCTAAAATTGCACTTCTAAAATGCCTTAAAGAATCCTTTTTCTCTATAGTACCGTCTGTTAAAGATTAATATATAAATACTACTATAAAAACTAGTCTCATTAAGATACACTGAGAATACTTTAGATACTTTAGCGAACACACACACATTCCACTATTTCTTTTTCTTCTTTTTTTTTTGTCAGAAACAGCAACGAAAAATCCTTTTCATGCAGTGACTAATGTGAAAGATATTCCGAACAAAGCTGTGTGGGGCATTCAATTTATATCTTAAATATAGAGTAAAGATGCTGTGGAGTTTTGGTTCTGCTTACAGTTATCCCGGATTTATTATGCTTTGGAAATGCTGGAGTATAAGTTCTGCTTACAGTTATTCTGGCTTTATTATGCTTTGGAAATGAAACATTGCTATAAATACATAGATGGAGAATTAAATTCTTTTTCTTTCGACTTAGTCGTTTTTTTCCCCTCAAAAATAGTATACATAATATGAAGTGATGAAGAACGCTTTTATAATTTTGTTAAAGCAGTTAATTTTACAAATACTTTGTTCTTAGATTTGCAAAATTTCACTCTTTAGATCGCGGTTTTATATTGAAACTTATATATAATGCTCCATTTTATTTAAATCAAATTTATCAATCTAAGTTCAAATTTATACATTTTAAAATAATTAAAAAATAAGCAACATATAAATTTTTATTTATAATTATAAATTTTTATTTATTCTCTTATTTTATATTATATTCATCAAACATGAAACATTTATCTCTTATGTGAAAATGCGTAAGAAAATCTATCTAGAAATGACTGTTTCTACTCTTTCTTTTAGATTTTATTCCTCAGTTGGTGATAAATATGCCATGCATATGTATGGTATATATTTGGTACTATTAAGAACAAATTTTATCATATCTTTAGTAAGGATTCTAAATAAACTGATCAAGTATTCCGAAGCAAATCAAAATGAACAACAACATAACAAGCACAAATCGACAACTGCTGATTAATAACACACAGTTAAAGTTATTGTAATTGAAAACAATGCTGTATCTTATTAAAATGTTTGGCAGTAAAAAAGGCTCCATTCTCAGAGGTGATTTGGAAAAATTGGTTAGAAATAGCAATATAAATCAATTGTTATTTCTAAAAATTTGATGGAAATTGTTAACCAGTTCTTTTGATTCTCCCGAATGCCTTAATATATTTATCCTATATATTTTTTAATTACTGCTTTTCAAATTTTG
The DNA here is from genome assembly GCA_019973935.1 of Trichonephila clavipes. NCBI lineage: Eukaryota > Metazoa > Arthropoda > Arachnida > Araneae > Nephilidae > Trichonephila > Trichonephila clavipes. The sequence continues at coordinate 732,318 of BMAU01019544.1, read as the reverse complement.
TTGTTTATCGTTAATTTTTTTCACTAAATAAAATAAGAAATAATTCAAAATAAAATATTTATCAGTAAACATAATGCATTTAGATGAATATGTATCTTAAAAGATTCTGAACTAGTTTACTACATTAGTGTCTGTACTAAGTAATCTCCAGTATGTTGTATATATTAAAAATGTATCGTAGTTCATAATCTGCTAAAACGCTTTATTTGGAAATGAAAAAAATCTAATTTTTGGATTTCACGATAAAAATTCATATCTAAAATTACGAAAACTCGTTTCTGGGCAAACAGTGCACGTAAATGTGATTAATTAGTCGTTTTTGTTTCGGTGGTTAAATGTTTGAAATACGGTATAAAGAATCAATTAGGAATAAATTTAACTTCTTAATTAAAACTAGGGTGCAACAATCAAAAACACTATTTACACGTAAGAACATTATAAAGAATCTTTGCAATCGAAAATATAATGAAATCAATCAGTAAAAGCTACAGAATTTTCTATTACGCGTCAAAAATACGTATCAATTCAAATCCTAACAGTCAACTGAATAATTCTCACATCGAGATTCATGGGAAAAGGAATGCCAACTTTGGCAACAAAACGTATAATACCAAACGATTAAATATCAATAAATAAAAGAATAGTATGAAGATTACAGTTATACACATATTATTAAATCAAATCAGATGATAATAGTATGAAAAAGAGAATAATTTCCAAAGTTAATATATATATTAAAAATAATTACAAATAACATATATTTCAAATTTACATATTTTGATTTATATTTAAATCTAAATCAACTGCATAGTTTCTGTATAGTCAACTGTATAGGGCTGCTCCACTAGCCCAGATGGCAGATAAAGAGCCAGAGTAGGCTGTCAAATACTGCAAGTTATTGGTGTTTTCAACTACTTTTTTCACAAATTAAAGCATCTGTAAAATCAGCCTAGTATGCTAAGATCCAATTTGTACTTGACTTTAGTTCTTAAGGTTATATCTTCAACAGAATTCCTTAAATGAACAATTTGAATATCCACTTCACTTACATTAATCTTCTTAGATTCTTAAGGAGTTTTATAACAATAAATAATACTGATTCGCTTGCGTATATTATACTAATTAAAAACTTCAATGATAAGCAATTTTTTTTGACCTAAAATAATTTATTCCATGACGTTAAAAAGGCTCCTTACATATTTTCTACAGGCATGAACGAGCTCCAGCGTGTCCAGCTGAACCGATTATTTATTTAAAATGTTTTTCTCGAAGAAAAAACTGACCTTGGTAATTAATTGCTACTGGTTATGATAGTTATATTTTATAGGTTAAGCGGATAGGCAATGCGAAACGGGGGCTCTGGTTCAATCTATAAGAAATGCAATTAACTATCAGCTCTTTGATATATGCAAACTTATTGAGTATTTAGTATTCATAAACACTGTTGAAACTCGGTGGCACGGCTTCCAATTGACGGTCAATGTCCGCGATATTTTGACAATCTGTTAACTGAGAATAATAAATAACATTATAATGAGGATGAAACAGGAACGTAACACATTACCTGCCTTCAGGGTGATGCGTTTATACGTATCACTATGAGTTTAGTTAACAGTTATGGTATAATAAAGAGGTCGTCCTTTCTAATACTCTCTTGCATTCACTGGATAAAAAATATCAAAGAATTTAATCAGAAAGCAGCCGTAAGTAAATTGGAGATCATATAAGATGGTTTTAACTTGTTAAATAAAAAAAAGTTATACACACACTCACTTCTTTAATTTAAATACTATAACATACTGGAATCACGGGTAATTTTAATATAATTTTTTTGATAATGACCTATTGTTCTTTGCTGATTTTATTTTGGTGAAGAAGATTAATTACCAATGCCAATTTAATTTCTTAAAAAAGAATGTTCGTCTTCTATATACATAAAAAGTCATTCAGATTTATTAATGTGGCAATTATAGTTTCAGTAATATTGTTTCAATTTGTAGTTCATAGTTTCAGTTGTATTGTGGCTACTTTCAACTGCTCGAGTGAATTTCCACTCACTTCAAATACAACTATACAAAATGTAACGATGCGAATGAACTGAACAAAAAGTTGTAAATTGGTTTTATAGTAATCAGTTGTTATATATGTAAATAAATATTACATGCCTTAGAAAACATGCTGTCAATTAATTAAATAAATAACAATCATGTGTGTGTGGATTTAAGGAATCCATAACTACACACTTTTAGAGTCATCGCTTAGAAAATTTAGTAGTAATTGCTATTATTGGTTATTTTTCTGAGCCTTAAGGATTGGGCGTTAGTTGTTTTGCATTTATAATGACAGTTTTTGGAATGATTTACGTTTGTTGGGTTGAAGAACTTATTAATTTATCTATAACCTGAATCTACCATGTGAAAAATATAAACATTATGCTTTTAAAATGAATCTACTTAATGTTGTATTTTAAAGGAAAAAACGGCCTATTAACATAATGAACTTGTTTTCTAATTTGTAAAGTAGGTGTAAGAATTTAGATCTGTATGTTTGTGTGTGACACTGTATAATTCAATCATCATTAATAACTGCTGAAGGAAAACGAAATAGAAGCCACACTTGAAAGCTGTAATTTTTCTTTAGTTAATTCTGTTGTTGAAAGGTAGATAAATAAGTTGATAACTTGACAATGGTAGCTATTTGTTACAGATACAACTCCCTTGATATCTGTGATGCTGCAAGAAATTTCTTTCGAATGTCACATTTGCTTGTCTATAACAGATAATACAGATGAGTAATAATGAAACAAACAAAATTTATATACTGTAAACATACGCAAGACAATCACATCTAAATTTGTTATCTTCATTAAATGTATCTAAAATAATGATAATAATAGAAAGCAATAATACACCAAATGCGTTTAATGATAAAGAAACATATTTAATTTAATTTAAGTTTGTAATCCCCCGTTGTTTAGACTCTTCCCATATTAACAGTAGAGAGACTGTCACTCCCTCTAGCGGACAGACAAATCTTCAGTAATGGCCAAGTTTCGGAACTGTAAGGATGTACGAGCATGCGCTCCGATCCCTTTCAATTCTATACTAACTATTAGTTCTCTAGTTACGTATGTAAAGAGTGTTTTTTTTTCAGGTATAGAAGTTTAAGTTGGCATTACTTTCCAAGATGGCGACCGATTTAACAGCTGTCAAGTGCTTTATTCTCCGTTTGGTTTGGCAATTCATCAAAACGATCATCAAGCAAGCCGTAGATTCGTTGAATGGGCCCAAAACGAGATTGACGTTGTTTCCGATTTTCATAAGCGAATTTTGTTTAGCGATGAAGCGCACTTCTGTTTGAATGGCTACGTCAACAAACAAAACTGCCGCATCTGGAGTGAAGCTAATCCACAAGTGTATGTCGAAACACCGTTACATCCAGAAAAATTGACTGTTTGGTGCGTTTTATGGGCTGGTGAAATCATTGGTCCGTACTTCTTCAAAAACGCTGAAGGCCACAACGTTACAGTCAATGGTGATCGCTATAGAGCCATGATTACTAACTTTTTCATTCCTGAATTGAACAATCATGATGTCCAGGAGCTGTGGTTCCAACAAGACGACGCAACATGTCACACAGCTCGTGCCACAATCGATTTATTGAAAGACACGTTTGGTGACCGCCTAATTTCACGTTTTGGACCTGTGAATTGGCCTCCAAGATCTTGTGATTTAACACCGCTAGACTATTTTCTGTGGGGCTATGTAAAGTCATTGGTCTATGCGGATAAGCCACAAACGCTTGACCATTTGGAAGACAACATTCGCCGTGTTATTGCCGATATACGGCCACAAATGTTGGAAAAAGTCATCGAAAATTGGACGTCCAGATTGGACTACATCCGAGCCAGCCGTGGCAGTCCTATGCCAGAAATCATATTTAAAATGTAATGCCACAAGATTATCTATCGAATAAAAAAAATTCATGTCAATCGAATAATACATCGTTGTTTTATTGCAATTTAAAGAGTTCTATACCTCTAAAAAACACCCTTTAAATGTTTGTTTTGTCTAATAAATGTGTTTAATTAACTAGTGGACTTTATAAAAAACCCCTTCCCGGCGTGTCTCTTTATTACCTTGGGTCACACCCGTCATAATTTGGCGCCCACCGCGTCATAATCTGACGCTTAACGTGTAATTAGTTACAAGAGGCTTGGCCGTTGCTCGGTATTAATTTTCAGGTTAACAGTATGAATGTTGTTATTCCCCTGTTATATGCTTTTATTACTCAGTTCTTACCCGTAGAATGAGCAAGTAACAGATCTTTGGATTACTCTTCAACTGAAGTGCAAGTAAAAGTTTTTTTTTATCTTGAATTTTCTTTAAAGTATTATACCTTATAATACTAGTTTCATTATTGCATGCCCAAATGCAAATGGATTTAATATCCTAAAGAATTGTTGAATTCTTTAAGTATTGATTTCATTGTTCAGTATTAGAACATTTTTCTGTACATTCCTGTGCTAATTATATAAACTGTTTTCATTGACTTAAGAAATCTTTTTCTTATTTTAAGAAATGTCATTTCCTAAACAGATATATAATATACAGTTAAAATTATATTCCATGTTCTTAAAATTCCATGTTCTGTGTTGTTTTAAATTAATGCATATAACGTTGTTTACTTAAAAGCTTAAGTGAAAACACAAAATAAAATAGATATGTATTCTTTTCGTAAATGACTGCAATCTTTGTTCGAAAGATTAATGCTATAAAACTTCTTTTTTGTTATATGCTATTTTTAATAAAATATTCATTTATGAGTATAACTTGTTGAAAGATTTCTTTCAGTTACATAATATATTTAGTGGTTAAAAAAAGGATATTTATCCATTTCCTTTTCTGTTCTAGTATTAATTTTAAACTATGATTCATTTTTGAAACTGTTGAGATATTTTATGCTGAGTTCTATGGAATTGCGTTTTTTATGGTATAAAGAGTAAACTTTTCTTTTTGAATTCTAATAGGAAATTTTGTTTTGGCTAAGTAGAACTTTTATTTATGAGTATATGATTCTTTTTACTTGTGGTATGGTATATTTCAAATGTGATTTCAGATCATTTTGAAGATTTTTTTAAACTATAAGTTTGATAGTAATTTTACTTTGATTGTGTATTGAAAGTGAAAACAACGAAAATATTATTTTTTTTCATTTTTGTGATTCATTGCATATTGTAAGAAATTGAGATATTACTTTTATGTGGTATAATACTGTATTATTATTTCATTAATAACATTTTGTTAAACTTAATTTAAAGTTCAAAGAATATAAATTTGTAATTAATTTGAAGTGACATTTCACGATGGCCTATTAAGCAAAAGGTCGCAGGCAGGACCTCATTGAATTGGCGGAAACGCTAGACATATCAATACCAGACAATTTCAAAGTTCTTGACATAAAAGACGCAATCTTAAAAAGTGATGGGTATTATGTAGATTTTACTAAAGAATGTTTAAATCGTATTATTAGTGATAGAAAAGAGCTCGAATTGCGAGCTGAAAGAGATAAGGAAAACCAACGAATATTTGAACTGCAAAAACTTCAAATTACAACTGATACTTCTACAACTGAAGACTCTGCGCTGGTGTCTTCTGCAGACTCCAATATGCCAAAGTTAGAACTCCATAAGCTATTACGATTTTTGATCCAAAGACAGCTGATGTAACAATTTTTCTAGACCTCTTCGAAAGGCAGTTAACATTTTTATAAGTACCAGTTCCTCAGTGGGTGGTGTACCTTATTGGTCTTTTACCGACTGAAGTTTCAAATTTAATCGCAAAAGAATCTGTTGTCGATGCTCAAGACTATTATAAAGTCAAACAAATTTTACTAAAACGCTTTAAATTAAGCGCAGAGAAATTTTGGCAGATGTTTTCCCGGCACACCAAAGATCCTGTAAAAACCTGGCGTGACTTCTATTTTGATTTGAAAACATATTTTGATGGGTGGCTCAAAGAATTAAAGGTTACCACGCTTGAAGAATTGAAAGATTTGATTGTGGCAGACCAAATTAAAAGAAAGCCCCTCAAGATTACAAAGATCACTTTTTGGACCAATGGTGTAATTGGAATAATCCTCTACAACTTGTGGATAAGCTGGATTCGTATGAAGAAGTTAGAAACATGTGAAATAAATATAACAAAAACTTTAGTTGGAAACAAAACGAAATGAAGTCCAATCTCTGGAGAAGAGTAACTACACACGAAATCCTAAGTTGCTGTCACATGAACATTCTCAGTCAGGTTTCCCCAGTCAAAGTAGGCGGGAAACCGGGGTTCCCAGTAACAGTAGGCAGAATCCCACTTCAAATGACAGAATACCTGAGAAGAAAATTGTGGATACAAAAGAAGACAGAACTCCTGTATCTTGTTATGGATGTGCTTCTCCCGGAATCATTCGATCAAGATGCCACACTTGCAACCCAGTTCGACAAAAAGATACCTTGTCATCAAGTTTGAATCAATCAAACTTTTACAGTTTCTCCAGAGAAAATAATCCCATTTGTATAATTCAAATTTCCATTTGTAATACACAAGCAGGAGTTTGTGCTGATACTGGCGCTACACATTCAGCGGCTGGTGAAAAATTATATCATTTACTTAAACAAAAAGGATTGAATTTTGAAGAAAAAACTATGCAGATGACTCTAGCTGTTGGTCGTACTCAAACCACTGAAATACTGACAACTTCTGTAGACATTGGTATCCAAGGAAAAGTCATTGCCACGGAGCTAATAATTTTGAAAAATGCTAAAGGCAACTGAACACTTCTAGGTATAGACTTTTTAATAGCTTCAGGGATCGTCTTAGATCTCCAAAGAAAACAGTGGTATTTCACGGAAACATCCCACAGAAAATACAATTTTGTGAAAGTGCATCCTAACATCAATGCTCTTCTCACTGTTGATACTGAACCACATCCTTGTCAACTTCGGGAAAATGAAGGTACTCACCTTTCACTTTCACAACGGAAAGAAATCAATTCACTGTTTGAAAAATATGAAGAATGCTTTCAACAAGGGGAAGAGCCTACCCCAATTATTGAACATCGTATAAATACTAGAGACCATCTCCCAGTAGTAGTGCTACCTTATAGGATGAATCCTTCCAAGAAAGAAATATTAAAACGAGAAATTGATAAACTTCTCGCGGAAGGCTTAATAGAAGAATGTGAATCTCCTTATGCTTCTCCAGTCGTACTTATACCAAAACCAAATGGAACATTTCTCCTCTGTATTGATTACAGACAGTTAAATGAAATAACAGTTGCAGATATATATCCACTGCCCAGAATGGATGACTTGCTACATCAAGCAAAACTTACTCTTTTCATGTCTACATTAGATCTGAGCGCAGGATATCATCAAGTTAAAGTTCATGTTGAAGATCAAGACAAGACAGAATTTGTATGTCCTTTTGGCACTTACCGTTACTTACGGATGACGTATGGTTTGCGCAGCGTACCTGCTACGTTTCAAAGACTGATGAACCATTTTTGTAATGGTCTGGACGACATTCTAGCATTACCTTATCTAGAGGATATAATTGTTTTGTCAGAAACTTTTGAAAAACACGTGTTTGATCTTAAAGCTATTTTTGAAAGACTCTTACTTTTCAAACTTAAAGCGAATAGAGAAAAATGCCATTTTGTCTCTTTTCGAGTTAAATATCTTGGATTTTGGATTACACAAAAAGAAATAGAAGTTGATCCAGAAAAAGTAGCCTCTATACTGGATATTCCACCTCCTAAAAATGTCAAAGAATTACAATCTTTCCTGCAAGCTTGTTCTTGGTTTCGAAGACATATTCAAGATTTTGCAAAGATTTCACGTCCACTAAGTTATCTTACAAAGAAGAAAGTCCAGTGGCAATGGGGATTTGATCAACAAAATGCATTTCAAACCCTTAAAAAGTGTCTTACAACACCTCCTGTGTTAAAACAAGCAGATGGTACTCAGCCATATATTATTAGAACAGACGCAAGCAATTATGCCCTTGGAGCAGTTTTACTTCAAGGAGAAGGATCTAATGAGCATCCTATAGAATACACTAGTCGACTATTAACTCCAGCAGAACGCAATTATTCCACAACAGAGAGGGAAGCCCTTGCTGTGGTATGGGCTTTGAAGAAATTTCGTGGTTATATTGAAGGAACGGAAATAACCGTGGCATCCGACCACCAACCTCTGAAATGGCTTCTAAACCTCAAGTCTCCAACCGGACGACTTGCAAGATGGGCACTTGAAATCCAGTCTTTCAACCTGAAAGTACAGTATATTCCTGGTAAAGCAAATGTCGTTGCAGATATGTTATCCCGCCCAGTTACTCAAGAAGAAGAATCCGTTTGCAAAGCCAATACTATCACGATAGCTGATATGGAAACACGAAGTTGTAAGGACATGCGCGAGGCGCAGCTTAAAGATGATAATTTAAAAAAAATCATCGACAGTTTCGAATCCCCTCTGAAAACTGAAGAATATGCAAATTGGACTGAACGTGGATTTTTGATGAATCAAGGTGTTTTATATCGTTATGTTCCTGATGCTGATTCCGCAGAAGCTCAGTTAGTCATTCCAACTGCTGAACGTGAATTGATAATGCAAAGACATCATAATGAGATCCGATGGCTGGACATTATGGAGAAGATGGAACATTCCAGAAAATCGCAAAACGATATTATTGGAGAGGCATGAAAAAGAGTACATATCCGATTACATTAAGAAATGTCCAGAATGTGCTCGTTTTAAGGCTAAAAACCAAACGCCTACTGGTTTGCTTAGAACTCCAGTCTACTCACAGAGATTTGAAGTCATTGCTATTGATTTATTTGGACCATTGCCTCAAACTGACTCAGGTAAACAATGGATATTTATTGTTGAGGATTGTGCCCCAAAGTGGGTTGAGTTATTTGACCTTTCTCAAGCCAGTGCTCGTCAATGCACTACAACTCTCATAGAAGTTTTCCATGCGTCATGGCATACCGACACGAATGATCAGTGACAACGGAACACAGTTTGTCAGTGCTGTTCTATAACAGATTTGCTTTACGTTAAATATAAGTCAAAACTTAATACCAGTTTATTCACCACAATCTAATCCAGTAGAGAGAAAAAACAGAGATCTTAAGCCCCGCCTTGCAATACTTTTCGGAGAAGATCATTCTAATTGGGATTACAAACTCCCAGTCATTCGTTTCGCCATGAACACAACTGTCTGTGACACTACAGGCCACACTACTGCTTACCTACTTTTCGGAAGGGAGCAACGAACTATAGACGATGTGGTGCAAGATTTCAAAAGCGTAATTCACAATGACAATGTTGTTGCCGATATAACACCTTATTTAAAACGATTCGCAACTATTTCCGAAGGCATACGAGAAAGAATAGAAACAAAACAAGATCAGCGAAAAAAAGCAATATGATAAAAATCGTCGTCCAGTCTATTCTTCTCCTGGAGATAAAGTCTGGGTAACTTTACATCCCATCAGTAATGCAAAGAACAAGAAAACCTCCATGTTCATGCCAAAGCGTGACGGTCCATATTTAATTCTCACACAAAAGTCACCCACATCTTATGTTATCGCAAGTCTTACCAATCCATCTGAACCGATATATATATATATATATATATATATATATATATATATATATATATATATATATATATAGCTACTTACCATACTTCTGCTTTAACACCTTTTATTAAAGACATGGACACTTCTCCTGTAGCTCCACTTCGAAAAAGAGGTCGACCACAAAAAGCTACGTCCACATCAACACAAAATGCACATGTTCCAAGCCCGTCAACTGCTTCAACAGCCATTTCCAGCAGAACCATCCATCCCTCAACAAAAGCTACTACTACAACAGCTAATTCTTCTGATTCTGTCTCCTCGCCGGGACGTCGTCGGATCCATAGGGGAGATTGTAAGCCCCCGTTGTTTAGACTCTTCCCATATTAACAGTAGAGAGACTGTCACTCCTAGCGGACAGAATAATCTTCAGTAATGGCCAAGTTTCGGAACTGTAAGGATGTACAAGCATGCGCTCCGATCCCTTTCAATTCTATACTAACTATTAGTTCTCTAGTTATGTATGTAAATGTTTGTTTTGTCTAATAAATGTGTTTAATTAACTAGTGGACTTTATAAAGAACCCCTTCCCCGCGTGTCCCTTTATTACCTTGGGTCACACCCCTCATAATTTGGTGCCCACCGCGTCATAAGTTGCATTTAAACAATGCTGCACTTTATAAATGACGATCAAAATTGGTTTCGAATGGTAATAAGTGAGCAGCGATGAAAAGATGTTTACCAGGAAACCATTTCACGAACAACTTATCCATCTTTTCTATTTCGTTGGAAGGCTCAGGAAAACATAAGCGACAATGAAGAAACAATCATTTGATTTTAAATATCTATATTAATTAAATAAAAGGTGTAAAAGTAATACTGGATATATAACACAACTGGGCTCCTATATAAATGTATAGTTCCTTTCCATTGTTGCAAGCGTAAAAATCGTGAGGGATTCACTGTTCATTTACAAAGCTGCTTGTGATCAATTGTCATTTCTCCTTCCAAGCAACTTTATCTACGTGCGGTTTACGAATTGCAGATATTAATCATCCTAAAAAGAATTCAGGTCGTTTGAAAAGTTCCTTAACATCTCAAATTTTGTAAATCAGAAACTAATTAAGTGCTTCTGGAAAACAGCAAAAAGTTCGAACAAAGGTGTTAAACAATGGGCGACAAAGTCGCACACGCGACTTCGATTGTTGACAGGTTGTTTTTTGGTTTAATCGCCTCATTACACTTAAGTGGGTGTCAGCGACGACTTTTCTCTTCGTCGTGGAAAGAGATTCAAAGCGTTCGAAAGTAATGACTCTGTGTGTGTGAGTAAAAAAAAAATTCACCGTAATTCTTCTTAAACGTTTCAGTTTCGAATCCTAATGAGGATTAAGAAACCAGATCTTTGCTGCAAATTTGCATTGAGCTCAAATGATTGCAACTTGGGATCCGTACTGTCTCCGGATTACCTATTAAATTAACGTTGAATTCGCGAAGTGTTCACAGGGAATCACTAAACTATGTCAAAAGCACTGCCACTTTGTGGGATTTTGTTATGTAATCTTTATGAGTTAGGTTGGCTTTAATTGTAAGGGTTGGTTAATCTGACTTAATAAATTCGAAATTATGTCAAACCTCTTCAAATTTTGCATATTTGGTAATATTTGTAGCTCTTCTATGTTACATATGTTTTTAATGATGGAACTTAGATAATAAAAAAAATTGTGTGTGTTCTTATGACCCCAAGATGGAAGCGAAAACCTCTTATCTATTCTGGGCAAGAGTATCCAATTGTTCGGAAGTACTATGTTTTCTTCTTATGGCATTTTAGCAGTTCACTTTTTCGTGCCATTCATCAGAGGATTTGTTTATTTCATCTCTTTTCTGTAAAGGGCAATATTTAAATAATTATACATTCTTATATATTTGTATATGAGTATATATACGATTTAAGTGCCACTTAGTTTAATTATTGAATAAAATTTGTATGTAAATTACTTATGTAGATTATATATGTTTGTATGGTCCTTACGCAACGCCAACGTTCAAGATAACTCGCCAAGTTGACAACCCTGATTTCCCATGTGTCGTACGCACTGAAATGACAACCCATGTGCTTCCGTTAATATAATGTCGCCTATACCATTGCGATAATATGTAAGTACCGTTTATATAATTTATATAACGCCTAATACAATGTAATGCTAGGAAAATTTATGCCGTGAGAGCCGTTTACTTTTCTTAAGATTCTCTAAGCAAACAAAAGGAGGGAGTTCGTACTTTTTTACAATTAATACTTTTATTTTCTCGTAATCTTATATATATAGTTGTAACACCAATATAAACCAAAATGTTGGCAACTCTCTCGCCCATTAACTTCATTAAAAGTTTGGCTTTTAATTGTTTTGTCACTCTGCTGCAGAGTCTGTCTAAGTACTCTAAGCAAATCATCTTGCAGTGGATCCCTGGACACTGCAGTGTAACTGGTAATGAGTTAGTGGACCACCAGGCAAAGAAGGGAGCTTCCATTCAACAGACAACAAGGAAAGCTGTCCATTTTACCAGTGCCAAGCGTATTATTAAGAAAAAGATGAATGATCTCACTTGAATTCAATACACAGAGAGAAATTCCAATAAAATCTTGTGAAATAATCTTACTGATCTTTCCATGTGGCAAGACGTAAAGCAGTTGCCGAGTTTCGTCTGGCTACTCGACATGACTGTCTCCTCAAGAATCTCCATCGAATTAATGTTGCACAGGCCTCTTTCTGCACGCTGTGCGAATTTTGGGAGGACATGGATGCTGACCACATTCGTCGTTGCCCAGCACTAAAGGGCTCCTTTTTGTGCGATCTTTATTGGCAAGCTAGGGACTTTTGGGGCTCATAGACTTTTCTCGCAACGTTGTTATTTCCTACTTTGTTTATTTTGCCTGTTTTCGTTTTTTCCCCTTTCCCCATATGGTGTAGTGGTCTTTTGTAATCCCGGCCATTGGAAATAAAAAAGAATTCTTTTGGCACATTTTTGTGATTAAATGCTCTTGGCTTAAGCAAAAAATAGATCCCAGGTTTCGTTTACTCTTATTTTCTATTTCTTCCATAGGAACAATCTTTTTTCCCTCAATTATTTTCGCTTGCTCTTCTCTCGTTCACTCGTTGAAGTTGAGTGGAAGTGAGCTGCATCGCAATAATATTTAAAGAAATAAAATAAAACTTAACGGGAAAATGTGCATGAAATTTTTCTTAAAAAAACAATTTGCACCTAAGAAGTTTTCGATTCTAACCTAAGCGACACGAGCACGTGTGTTTTCCGACTAGAGCCGAAAAAAACCGAGTAGCGTTACGGACCCGAACCAGACGCTTCATTTAAATTCACTCATCAGCAAAAGGCGCCTATAAAAGTTATCACATGAAAAAATTAGTGTCCTCTTCTTATACGAGATTACTAAAAGAATATGCTATCAATATTAGGATGCATTTTACCTTTCTTATTACATTACAGTTTGTTGTTGTAAACTAGAAGCGTTTTGGGAGGAAGAAAGGATTTTAGTGTAGACATAAGAATTCAATATTAAGAATTTTCAAGTCTCGAAATAACTTAGATTCTGTCTAAGAAGAATTTCGAATTTAAGACGTTTTTTGTCCTCTTAAGATTCTTCCTGTATCCCTTTTAACATAACTTTTTTTGAAATTAAAATTTTATTCCTTTTTCTACTGAAAATTAGTTACTTTTTCAATGGAAACAGAAATCAAAAGGAGACAAAATTAATTAACTCTTAACTTAAGGATTGAGGTCAAATGACCGTTTTTGAAATTCCGCTCAGAATTTCTTGCATACAACGTTACTACATCGCCATGTAACTTATTGATTTTTCTTGTAAAATTCATACAAACCATTTTTCAATAATCACGACTTTTTATTGTTCACTTTCTGAAAAACTTTCATAGCCATTCTAGTCTACTAAGAGAGGTTATTTGACAGTTTGAACAATTCATGTTATTTACAGCTAAATTCAGCAGTATATGCATTTCTGCCACTCTGCAACGCATCCTTTGATAATGAGTGGAAAATAATAAAGTAAGTAAAATAAAAGTAAAAGACAACGACCCAAATTAGTGACAAAGGTAAAAGATAGAATAGTGTGCTTCTGGACAGTATTATTTAAATCTCGTTGGAATGACCTGAAACAGATACTTTTAAAAATATGAAGATTTAGAGATGCATTACCCCTTTTTTGGAACCTAGAAGCCTTTAGTTCTTACTTGAAAGAAAAGTTGAGAAATTTTCCTTCTCTAGGCCTCTAGATAATTTCGTGTAAATGATACCAATAATACCTTGAAGTCAAGAAGAGACATGTGCCAATTAAAATGACAGATGAAACCTCTAATTTTGGTTTTTAAAATCTAATATTAGATGTTACCCTGTATTTTTTTAACCAGAATACTCTGCTACATCCTAAGCGTACACTGACCTTTGTACAGTTATGTTATCTCTTTTTTATTTTTATGGGATTCAGTTTTGAACACAAATACAGAGAGTAAAATGATATCAAGATGATGATGAATTGGTTCATTCCAATAAAATTATGTTTGCTTCCTTCTTGAAACAAAACATAGCAGCGGTTCTTAAACTTTCGATCACCGTGGCCCCTTTCTATATGTATTAGAGTGACATCGCGGGCCCTTAAGGTTTTGAACATCTCTCCTTGACATTAAGATTTTTGATCAAATTACAAGTTATAATAAAGTTTTTTCATTGAGGATAAGTTAGTCATCTAATCTAGTATGGTACATCTTTCAATTTTTCCTCGAGGGGTTTCAAAATCTGTAAAAAAGGGAAATCTCAACGTTACATGAGAGACTCCGCGGATCCTCTAGAAAAGGGCTGTGGATCCCAGAGTCCACGGACCACATTTTAAGAACCGCCTAAATAAAGTAAATGATAGGTTGGGAAAAGAGATTTTAGTACCATAGATATGGAGATCAGGCCTAAAATAGTATCACCTTAACAATAATTTGTATCCTCGTCAATAAAAAATAAAAAACAAGTAATATAAATTTTTTTAAAGTCAATTCCTACTCATATCAACAAAGAAAATTTTTATTTTAGCTACTTTTTATTAAATAGTTACAATTCATATAAATATGTATATACATAGGACAGAATCACAACAATAAATGGTAATTATTTTTATTAATTATCATTTAAGTATCGTATTGTCATCCAAAATAATTGTGTATATAAAATTTTAGTTCAACTAAATACTTTAAAACGTGAGAAAAAACCTTTTAATCTTTTGGCACAAGTTACCAATAGGGTCGCTAAGTCGCCAAAAATTTATGCCAACGTAGCTGTATTTGAATAATTAGTTTTAATCAATTAATTTTTATTAATTATAAGTAAATTACTGTATTGTCATCCAAAATAATCATGTATATAAAATTTCAGCTCAATGGACCGCTTTAAAATGTATTTTATAAGCGATTGAAAATTTCACCAAGATAAATAAATAAATAAATACAGAGAGTGTGAGCTAATAGTAGGAATTGAATAAGAATATTAGGTTAATTTTTTACCAAATAAAGCATTTATGTCGATTAAGCGCAGTTTAATGTAAACGAAAAAAAAACATTTTGATTCTGTTTATTGAGTACCATTTAGATCAGGGGTCGGGAACCTATGACACACATGACACATGTGGCACGCGGTAAATTCTCGATGGCACTTTGCACTACTCTACAAATTTGTCAATATTTGAGTGGAGGAAAGTTGAAAATTTGTAATGGACCTATTTGAAAAACATCTTCAGAATTACGGACATTTATGTAATTACGAAAAAAAACAGAAAAATATCTCCACCTGGTAAATTTTCAGTTGCTTTGTAAAGTATTGAATGGCATTTTTGGAGAGATTTAATTGTTTAAATAGGGAAAATTGCATTTACTCTCTGCTTTTCGTTTTTGGTTCTACACATATCTTTGAAAAAAATCTTTCCTTATATAAAAAATATTTCGAGTCCACAAAGAAATTGTTTGACAACTGAATAATACTCACAATCATGTCAAATTTGAAGTCACACATTATACTCCTGATTGTGTGATACGAAAATAGAGCGATGCAATCATTAGGTTTGCATTGAAATTTTGATTTATTTAATTATATTGAAAGGAAATAATTATATTTGATGCTGTCTATCTCTTTTTTAATAAATATGTTTAAAAGTACTTAATAAATGTAAAATTTTATAATTTTTATTTTTGTTGAAGAAATAAATATATTTTATGCTGCTTATATATATATATATATATTATGTTAAGAAACATCTTTACATAATGGAAAATTAATACATAATAAACCTGTAAATCTCTATATTATTGACATCTATTCCCCAATTCGGCATGCATCTGGGTGGGAATTGAATTGTTTCACACATGTCATACTGCGGGACACGCTGAATCCTATTGGTAGATTGGTTTGGCACGTCAGAGCTAAAAGGCTGCCGACCTCTGATCTAGTGTTTTGACTGAGTTTAAACGACGAATAATGTTTCAATTAATATAATGAAAGAATAAAATACGGTATTGATTCATTTCGAAGAATATTCAAACCGTTTCCATAAAAAATGTTGCCTGATGTAACTATACAATGTATAAACGAATATAATAATGAAAAGTAATTTGAATTTGGTATTCAATGAATTAAAATGTTATCCCGTAAAGCTGTAATTTTCATGAACTTCAATTCGGCTACTATGTCTTCTTCCATTGAAATGAAATAATGCATTTTTTATATATGCTATTTGAAAATTTTATAGAACAATCTATATATGCAGGCACAAAACAAGAATTCAGATGATCTCACTAAAACAGAATATCTATTTAAGTTTTGAAGCATTTATTTTTATAGAATTGCAGTCGGACCTCTATATAACGAAGTCACTAAATCCCGGAAAAAAGTTCGTTATATGGAAAATTCGTTATATAGAGGTTCATCTTTTAATATACTTTATAAAACAAATTTTAAATTTATAAACACTATATATTAAAAAAAGTAATTATTCACACCGTTTTATAAATCAATATATGTTTATTTTATAAATCTTACCCATCAAAAAGAATGAAAGAAAAAAAAAACTGCAAAGAGAACAAGAAAAAAGAATGCTGAAGAATTCACTGTATTTTCAATGTTAAGAAAATAATTTATTCTAAAAATAATGAATTTTAAGGACGTTTTATAACTTAAAGCATACAAGTAATATTAAACATACGTTATTTTATAATTAGAACTCGGGGACACGGGACAACACCACTGAGGGTGAAAAAGGATATCGAAGATGTTTCTAGTGAACTAGGCAATGTGAGTTAAAGGTTGCACTTCTTGGATGAAACTTCCAGAACTCTATTGCTCTCGGCGAGTTAGGATCTATTAAAACCAGTTCAAGATTTATGATCACCATAAAATGTATTAAAGAGAGAATAACTTGAAATTTTTTCAGAAATACTTCAAAAAAAAGATAGAACAAAAATTGAATCACTAAAGAAAAAGTTCGTTATATAGAAAATGCACTTCGCTATAGAGAGGTTATTTTACGAAGAAAATCATGAAAATGTTCAAGGTTCCAGGAAAAAGTTCGCTAAATAGAAAAGTTTGCAATATAGAGGTTCGACTGTATTTTTATCTGAAATGATGTATTATAATGTGAAGTTTTTTATATTGCAGTTCTTCTACTCTATAATTCATTGTTGCATCTCTCAAGAAAATGGATTAAATTAAAGCAAACCGCACTTTTTACACCATTACATACAAATTTTGGAAATACTGTGGAACCTCCTTATAACGAACCTCTATATTGTGAATTTTTCTATATAACGAACTTTTTCTTGGAACTAAGAACATTTTACGATTTTCTTACAAAACTAACCTCCTAATAGCAAAGTATATTTTCTATATAACGCACTTTATCTCTTGTGATTCAATTTTTTTCTCTCTATTTTTGAAACATTTCAAGTCGTTCTCTCTTTTAACACATTTTATGGTGGTCATAAATCTTGAATTGGTTCTATTAGGTGCCTAACTTGCTGAGAACAGTAGAAATCTGGGCACTTTCCTCAAAGAAGTGCAACCTTTAATCCCCATTGTCCAGTCCACTAGAAACATCTTCGATAAATTTCACTGTTCTAAAATAATGCACGTTTAAAATTATTTTTATGATTAAATAAGAAAATGTCTTAAAATTCATCAATTAAAATGCAAATTTCTTAACGTTAAAAATTCAGTGTATTCCTCGACATTCATTTTTTTTAATTTCTTGCAGTTTTTTTGTCTGTGTGTTTCCTTTTTTTTTATGGGTAAGATATATAAAATAAATAGATATTAATTTACAAAAAGGTTTGAATAACTATATATATTTTTTTAAACATATAGTGTTTATCAATGTAAAACTTGTTTTATGTGATTTATTAAGTATATTGAAAGATGAACCTGTATAAAACGATTTTTTCATATAATGAACTTTTTTTTCGGGATTTAGCGATTTCGTTAAATAGAGGTCCCACTGTATATCAAAGCTTTAAAACATTATGTTTTTGTTTAAATAAAATGCACCATACTTTAACCAAGATAATTTTTTCCCTTGAACTCATTTATAGTACATTAAAAAGGGGAAATTCATACGCATGTTGATTGTATTTGTACAAAGAGGGAAAATTGTATTTGAACAGTGACATAAATGAAGACACACGAAACAATTTCTGTAAAAAAGGGTCCGAAAATTCATATTTCATTATTTTTATCCATAGACATATTTATAGAATCTTCAGATTATTATAAAAATGACAACAAAATATTTAAATTCAAATAAATAACTTACAAAATTAGAGCTTTTTGGGTAATCAAATTGAGAGATAAAAGTGAAAGCACAGTGAATAAAATGTCAAAACAAAAAATGTAGTCAAAACTTTCTGGTAAGTCCTGTGTTTATCTTGACCACTTTGACTTAATTTGGCATGAATTTCATGCCAAATTAGCTTAAAGTTGAAAGATTATCTTAAATCAGCTCAAAGGTGGGGGAAATTGTGTCTCATTCTACTACAAGAAGACTTTACAAGTCGTTCATATTCAGTATATTCTATTTTCTTTTACTCTTTTGTCTTTCATTCCACAAATGTCCCTGGGCCACGGTAGCCGAGTGGTATAGGTATTGGATCATGGTTGGCTTTGTCGCGAGTTCGAGCCCAGTACCACTAAAGTCCCACCGTGTAGGACAGCGATGCACGCTAAAGCTGTCAAGAGCTGAAACGTCTTCCCATTGGCGTGGTAGTTAGGAGAGGGAGGTGCCAGCTCAGGTGTCGTCCACGCCACTTGACTATGGTTCCAAATTACGTGGTCCGTCGCCGAAAGCCCTCGTGTAGCTGAACAGTGCGACGTTAATATTCACTCACTCCACAAAAGTCCCATAGTATTGAGTAGGAGTTTTGAGAGTGTATTTTGTATGATAAAAGGCAACCACAGATGGATAATGTATGCTTAGAATCATTGTTTTGTTGGAAATAGAAGCTGCGGTATAGACAAAAAAAAGCTTCTGTGAGAATTTTATTGAAAATTTAAGATATACAAGTATAGACGTACTTTTCCGTTTTGCCATTAATGAACACATGTCTTCCGATAACTGCAACTGGCATACAGCTTCATAATATCACAACTTTGTCAATATGTTTTTCTATCTTTTTTCTTAACTTTCTTTTCTCACGGCTAATTTTTAAGTCTATTGTCAAGTTAAATTTCATCCTTTTCAACAAATGTAGATGAATTAATCGGAAAACAATACTTTCGACCAAATTTTAATTAAAATGCTTGCTTGCATTACCTTTTTTTTATTAGTTTTAAAGATATGTGGTTTTCTTCTGATTACCCTAGATTTATAATGTCCGATGAAGAATTTTGTGCGGATATGTCAGTGTGGACAGTCAGTACTTTGTTACTGACTTCTTTGGGTGTTACAGCAATAGTACTTGAAGAAATTGCTTATTGACTTGCACAGTACTGGCTACTTTTTTCTCTTCTCTACTAGTTAGCTATTTGAGTGGCCAATTCTAGGTGCATTTTACACACTGACAGACGATTAAAACTTTTTTAATCACCTTTTTTACTGTATTTTGACTCCTATTTACTTTATCACCAATTTCTTTCAGTGATTCATTCTGATTATATGAACGGGTGATATTTTGCTCCGTCATAGTTTCCATACGTTGACTATTTCAAAACTTTGTGTACAGGTGACTTTTAGATATAGATTCAACATTTATTCGTACGGAATGATTTAATTTAGCTTATTTTACGTAAAACGTAATTCTACACTGTCACTTTTTCCCATCATTTTGATAGGTTGAAAAATTCTACTTATTTTTTCGACTTTATTGATTTGATTTTGAGAAAAAAAATGTAAAAATTCTATATATAATTTCCTTATAATATTTTAAATATTATATACTCTATATCTGTTTTGATAAAAGAATAAATTTGAGGCACAGATTACGAGATCCGTCAACAATAGTGCTCGTGTAGCTTTCAAAGTTGTTAATAAACAATTCATCAGTAAGTGAATTTCCAATTAAAAAGTTTCTATTTCTAGCAGTAATTGAAAGATTAAAATCAGTACATTTTTCTTTGCTTTATCGTATACAAGAAAAAAATCCATATTATTGTAATAAGCCAATTTGACATTGATATACTAATTTAGTTCACTTAACCAATAATTACATGAGGTAAGAAATAATTCCGCTAAATTAAACAGTACATATGTTTTGTCATTTTTAATTAAATTATTTTTACCTATCATGCTAGGTTGATCTGGGATCTTTTAAAATGATTAGTTTGTACAGTATTACAAAAAGTCTATTTTGATGCATCAATAGTACGGTCTAATCAGATCAACTAACCCTGTAATTTCTAAGAAATATTCACCAAAATATTAGACTAATGACTGTAAATTTTCCTCCAAAGATGCACTTTTGTCAATGAAGATAAAAATACATCCTAACACGTAAAAAAACTATATCGTAAAAACAGCAGATTATAAGCCATGTTTTGTTGTTACTGCTGACCTCAAACACAAAGCATGCAAATCGAAGAAAAATTATGAAAATAAATCATAGGGTATATTGTTTTTCCCGTAACACTAACTTGACTATTTTAGTAGCGAAACTAAACCCCGAGTCTCAAGGTTAAAGACATTAGAAACACGACCATCTCTTTGAAGAAAGATCACTGACCGAAGGCACACAATTAAATATAACCCTCTTTATGGAGACTAATTTTTTAAGCAAAACTTTCTTAATCATAAGCATGACGAAGTGAAATCATGGAAAACGTCTTTATCTCAGGCGATCTCTCACAAGGAAAGACCGAATCCGAAGCCCGTAATATTATACCCTTAGCAAGTTACGTAATTTTTTCCTCAATGTCACTAAATTGGAGTGTGGCTTTACTAAATCAGGACTCGTGCATTCAGCTGTGCTCAGGGGGATCTAAATTTAAATTTGTCGATTTCTGCTCGTTATACCGTCGATATCATTTCAGTTTATTTTGGAAATGCTTGCTTCAATTGCTTCAGCATTCAAGATAGAATTACCCATAATAGCAGTGAGTTTTTATAGATGTAAATAACAAGTTTATCATAATACTGATCTTTAAAAGCCTTTTATGTAAACTATTTATTTAATTTTATTCTTTACTCACGCATCAGCTCGGATTGTAATAACATCATTTTTCAACTATATATTTTGTTAGAAATATGTACTTCAGAAATAAATGATATTCAGTAGCCGAAGGAAAAAGTTTGATAAAAATAAGTACGATCCTTCAATTAAAAATAGGTTATAATTTCTTGTAGGTTCTATAATAGCTTTGCAAGAAATGAAAGCTTTGAAAACAGGGATAAAATGGACAATCGGTTTAATTCAGAGCTTCTCAAGCTTTCAATATTTGTGACCCAGTTTCAATCATAATTTTCATCGCGCCCTCCCCTTCCTACCATAACAATGTATTGAATTCAGAAATATTACACTTTGACGCCAAAATTACAATGCGTCTTTAATCTCTTAAGTGCCACCGGCATATAAAGGGTGTTTTTTTAGTGGTATAGAACTTTAAATTGCAATAAAACAACGATGTATTATTCGATTGACATGAATTTTTTTATTCGAAAGATAATCATGTGGCATTACATTTTAAATATGATTTCTGGCATAGGACTGCCACGGCTGGCTCGGATGTAGTCCAATCTGGACGTCCAATTTTCGATGACTTTTTCCAACATTTGTGGCCGTATATCGGCAATAACACGGCGAATGTTGTCTTCCAAATGGTCAAGCGTTTGTGGCTTATCCGCATAGACCAATGACTTTACATAGCCCCACAGAAAATAGTCTAGCAGTGTTAAATCACAAGATCTTGGAGGCCAATTCACAGGTCCAAAACGTGAAATTAGGCGGTCACCAAACGTGTCTTACAATAAACCGATTGTGGCACGAGCTGTGTGACATGTTGCGCCATCTTGTTGGAACCACAACTCCTGGACATCATGATTTTTCAATTCAGGAATGAAAAAGTTAGTAATCATGGCTCTATAGCGATCACCATTGACTGTAACGTTGTGGCCTTCGTCGTTTTTGAAGAAGGATTCCACCAGCCCATAAAGCGCACCAAACAGTAAGTTTTTCTGGATGTAACGGTGTTTCGACCTACACTTGTGGATTAGCTTCACTCCAAATGCGGCAGTTTTGTTTGTTGACCAGAAGTGCGCTTCATCGCTAAACAAAATTCGCTTATGAAAATCGGGAACAACGGCAATCTCGTTTTGGGCCCATTCGACGAATCTACGGCTTGCTTGATGATCGTTTTGATGAATTGCCAAACCAAACGGAGAATAAATCACTTGACAGCTGTTAAATCGGTCGCCATCTTGGAAAGTAATGCCAACTTAAACTTCTATACCTGAAAAAAAAAAAAACACTCTTTTTAAGCAACTCGCTCAGCCAAAGCCTTAATTGCCTTGGACGTATATATACATCTTTCCGAAGTACAATCTTTTTTGTGCACTGCCGTGCATAAAACTTTCGAAGGCATTGGAATGCAATAAAATGAGCTTGACAGTGCTTGTGCGGAAGGACTTACTTTAATTGAGAATATTTATTTATTCTTTACTTACCTTCCCCCCCATACATCCCATACGCGAGGAAAACGGTGGCATTGGGGAGTGGATTGCGCAACTTTTTATCGGCATTTAAGGGATTCATTGCAAACTGCACAAATTATCAAGATAAGTGTCACTTTTTGTACATAATTTTATGTATGACAAGCCCATGGGGTTACTTGAAATTATTAAGCTTGTTTTTAAATTAGTATCGTTAAATTAATTGTAAAATACATTGCGCAGTACGGATACATTTATAAGTGTGTTGCATCAGTGTAAATGTGAATTTCATTTTTCATTGTGTCAGAACGCATTTTGTATGTTTATTTTTAGTAAATTACCAATTTTTCGAAATAATCTTTTGTTTTCGACTTTTCAGTATGCTCGCGTCCACCTCGTAGAGTTATTCTGACCCCTGGTGTGGCGCGCCCCACAGTTTGAGAAACGCTGTTTGAATTGTTTATTTTATTCAGAATATTTGGGCTTTTTTTTTTAAAAAAATAAATAGTTGGCGTTATAAAAGCAATTGTAATACTGGTTGACAACTGTAACATTGGTTGCAGTGCATTCAGGCTCGAATGGTTAATTTTGATAAGTAGACAATCTGTACCGACTGCTAAAGAATGTAAATTGAAATTATATTACTTATAAAATATACTGAAGATTAAGAAATTTGATTAATTTAGTTATTTCTTAAATTATTCATCACGTAATTAGGAATTTAGAATAACCTAGTACAGGGATGGCGAACCAATGGCACGCGACACAATATTTTGGGCACGTCACCGATTAAAATGGTTTGCATTTTAATTCACAATTAAGTATTATGATTAAACGCGAGTATTTGGTTGCGGTGAGGCGAAGAGCATTTTAGTTTGTTATTGTCTTGCCTTAGTTACGTCGTGGACTACATTTGCAAATGATGCGTAGTAAAGTTCGTTGACATTACTGCATTTTAAAGTTTATTTGTGTTATATTTACGATTTCTAACCGTTTTCTCTAGCATGGCTAGTTCTGCAAAAGAGCAAGATAGTAAGAGTAACAAGGAATTTCAAGTCAAAATTATTTGACGGCACGTACATACTTCATTAAACATTTCTTTATAAAAAATGGCACGTTGATTTATAAAGGTTCACCATCTCTGTCTTAGTATTAAACCCGAGTGAGTGAGTGAGTGATTATTAACGCCGCACTGTTCAGCTACCCGAGGACTTTTGGCGATAGACCTTGTAATTCTGAACCATTGTCAAGTGACCTGAGCTGGCCCTCTCATTTCCAAACCATCACATCACGCCAACGGAATGACTTTAGTCGCGAGCTCTCACCTGCTTAAGTGCGAGCAGGTATTAATAAGAACCACGTGTAGAACCCTTGTAACATTTTGCGTTTTACAGATTTTACGTGCATCAGCTGCCTCTACACGGCGGGTCTTGAGTGGCACCTGGACTCGACCCCGCGACAAGCCGGCCGCAAGTTCGTGACAGTAACTAATAGGCTATTACTGCCACAATAGCTCTGGAGTAACTTCATTTCTATTCAGCTTTAAAAAAAACAGCTTTTTAATTCTAGATTTATGTTAAAATAAAATTAAACTAGTGTTGAAATATTAAATAAAGCGTTCGATACTCGAATACAAGTGTTTCCATTGATACAAAATTAATCGAGTGCGATCTGTGGATGAAATTTTAAAGGGAAATAGAAGAAAGTTTTTCTGGAAAGTGGAAAGAAGTAGAGGGGAAAAAAATTAAGTTTCGAAAACGGGATCGCGTTCTTTAACTATCACGTATAAGGATTAATTTTCCGCATAACTAGTATGGCGAGATAGTTAAAAAGATGAGATCGAAAGAAATGAGATAATTACACGAGTTGCCCTATTTAGTAGTAAACCGTTTTAAAGGGAAAATAGAGGAAAATCGCGTGAAAAACAGTTGTCCAATTAATTTGCCAATCTTAATTTATTTAAAGTCAATCTTTTTACAGAAAAGTATCGAGGAGCTGTTAAAAAATGAACATCTGCTAATGATCTTATTGAAGTAATACTTTTTGAAAGAAAATGAATAGGATTCGCTTGAAGGGGCATTTCGATTTCACTTGGTTTTTTTTTTTTTGTTGTTGTTGTTATCTAAAATGTTCCCTATTTACTTGTATTTCTGATAATGTCACCAGTGTATGACTGCATTTGTGTTCTTTTCCCCTTATAATGCTAGAATGATAAATCATTCCGTCTATTACATAATGACTATTTTTCAACTCCTACTATTAGTTCACTCTCTCCCTATAGATCGGGTGGTTATAATTAAAGTTACACTATTCACAGAGGTCTGTAGAACCCGCTCTGCTTATCGGATTTAGATGAAACTAGCAATATACGCTATATGGACCACGGGGAAAAGATTTCCCCAATAATAATAATAAAAAAATAGTACAAATTTTTACCACCAGGTGGCTTTAATTAAATATTCCTTATGTAAATCCATAAAACCTCTATATAAACTTGCAGTCATAGCCAGATAATCATTCAGAGCGCATTTGTCATCGTTAATCATTCTTGCTTTACAGGAACGACAATATATGCAAACCACTATCTTTATGCAACATGGAGCAACTCCTCACATTGGGGGCCAAGTCGAGAAGCTGTTCTTAGTGCTAAATTTGGCGATAATCGTGATTATCCAGATATTTTCCGGATGTATAGCCTTCTTGCTCATCCGAATTAAATCTTTGGGATTTCTCGTTGTGGGGATTTATAAATGACCGTGTTTGTAGAGGAGGAATTGGGACTTTTTCTGATGTGTGTGTGAAAGCTAACATTACTCTCCGCGTGGCTGAAATCTCTTGTGAGTTGCTTCGCGATTCCATTGAAAACACTATAATGCGCTTTTAACACGTTGTTGATGTCAATGGAGCACATATTGAGCATATTCTGCGATTGGATAAATTTTAACGATTCTAAAATATTTTTTGTCCTTTCAGCACCACATTTCTTCTTAGTGGTCAAAATTTGAACTATTTTTTTATTGCAGAAACCTTTTTCCCATGGTCCATGTAGCACATATTCCAAGTTCCATCAAAATCCACTAAGCAGAGCAGGTTCTACAGGTTTCTGAATTGTGTAACTTTAATTATAACCCCCCGGTATATACGTATTTATTCACATGTATATATTTATGTTGTGTTCGAATTTTCGATGGTTCCAAAAAACTACTTTTATTCATCCATTCAAGTTCAAACACATTTTTTTAAACTTGTAGTGGATGACACTTGATATTAATACAGTTTTTCCAAACATTAATTCTTTAATTAAATTTTATTTTTACTTTAAATTTATTCTGTGTTATTTCTGACGAAGTTGAACTACGGCCAAATGACGAGGATGGTATCTGAGATGGGATTCCACTCTTACCAAACCTCCTCACCAGGCAAATGGCTGAGCATTTACGGATTTAACGTATACCAGGCCCTCAACACGGTCGATCTCTAGTGACATCAGGACTTGAACGTGTGAATGGACAAAAATAACGTGATTATGACCAATTGGTTACCAAGACCAAAAATCTCGTATGAGAATGGAGTATTATGCTCTTATATATAAAAATGTATTATGAACTTTCATATAAAAAAAAACCACGTAAGCCATTCTAGAAATGCTTCTAATTTTTCTCTTTTCATTTATATATTTAACCCGGCAGCAGTCGCGCGTGCTACTGAGAGTCACCTCAGGCTCTCGAAATCTTTAATTCTGAGAAAACTATTTATTTGTTACCAATGACCTTGTCAGTTTCCTCCTATATGACAGCCTTCTTGGGAACTAAGATGTATTTGTCACATATTCTCTCTTTTTTGGGAGTGGCAAAACATTTTTTTTTTACAATCTTAAGGTACTTGCGGTGACTGAATCCCCCCCTCGATTAAAAATTTTATTTTTATCGCAGATCCGCATTTAGTGTATAGTATAACATATTCCTGCTATTTTCGGCTTCAAAATCAGCGATAGAACTATATGTTCAGACAATTGAAAAACCGTTGCTTCAAATGATATTGGAAATTAAACTTAATTAGGTACTTGCTTATCATCCCAACCTATTGGCGCGACATCATATGAAATCAAGAACCTAGTTGCCCATTTAGCGCGTACGACACGTAAGAAATCGGGGTTGACGGCTTGGCGAACTATTAATAGAGTTGGCGATTGTTGCGATAATACGTAAGTACCTTAAATTAAAGAGAGAGAGAGAGCGAAAGAACTACTATACAAATCATGGGGAGTGAGTGATTGTATATTTACGTCACACACACACACACACACTGTTCAGCTGCATGAGGGCTTTTGGTGATGGACCTCGTCATTTTGAGCCATGGTCAAATGACGAGGACGACACTTGAGCTGGCACCCCTCTCTCCTAACTACCACACCAACGGGAAGACGTTTGAGCTCTCGACAGATTTAACGTGCATCGCTCCCTTTCACGATGGATATTCAGCGGTACTAGGCTCGAACTCAAGACACGCTGGCCACGAGTCAGTTACCTTGACCACTAACAAATCATGGGAAAGGAAAGATATAAGTTTAATTGTATTGCAGAAATATAAATTAGTAGCGAAATCTCATGCTCGATAACATCATAATCCTTTACACTGCAACAAATTATGATTATAGTGATGTATATATAGCCTGCGCCCAGTGGCGCGCACAGGAATTTTCCATAGAGAAAGTGTCCAGGGTCGGAAGTCCAACATTCTATCATGCTCCATTACGCCACCCAGCATATTCTTTGGATTTTTTTGATTTTAGGGAACAAAAAACAGTAAAAAATTAATTAATGAATAATTAATTAGCATTAATTAATAAAATTAATTATTAATAACCAATACTTAATTTCATGTACTATATACATAGAATTATAATCAATTGGAAAAGCACCCGGGACCCCTCCCACCCTTTGTATGCGCCACTGGCTGCGCCTGGCAATTAAAAATATAATAAATTTAACATATGTGGGCCTCAGAAACTTTTATTTTCGAAGGGTGAAGTACCAAGTTATATTTCCTTCATTTTATTTTACCACTGTGCTAAATATGAAGAAATCTATTTCACACAGAACGTTTCTGCTCTTGTGATATATTAAAGAAAAATAAAATAATAACACTAAAATGTGTGATGTGTATCATTCAGGATCATATTTGTCATTATATATTATTGTGGTAAAGAAACTATTTCGTTAAGTAAATAACTTAGAAAATTAAATTTGAAAATAAATTCAAATGGGTTAATGTAAGAGAAATGCTTTCGAATAAAATGCTATTTATCCCAAGAATCAACGCATGCTTATTAATTCTGTATGACGAAGGGATTCATAATAATAATAATAATAAAAGATTATATAAGCGGAAGTATCTCTTGTGTTCCTACCAAAGGTGACAAAAATGTTAAAAAACACCTGCATACATTGAATAATTATTTCCTCCAAAATTTTATTCAATAACTATTGGTGTATATACCCACAGATTGCATATCAGGAACAATTAAATAAATCCAATAACATTTTTTCAGCAGTCGAATTACTAAATGATATAATAGGCTTTTCAGAAAAAAATAATCTGATGGTTTTACGACTTTTTGTAACAATTACATTTGCTTCCTGTCAATTTTTCACACATTTAATCCAGCTGAAACATTTTTAAGAAACTTTTCAAAGGTGTGGACAAGAAAAACCTATTTCACGTTTTCCGTGTTTTAGTAAAGTATGTGAAATGGATAAAATTTCATCATATTTTCTTCAAAAACTTGTATACTCAATCGAACTGAAATGTGCCTTCTTAAACATTTTAATTGCTTTTTTTCAAAAGAAACTGAAATGTTGCAATTTTCTAAATATTTTTCGAACGTAATTCAACTGAAATATGCTTTTTAAAAATATTTTTTGATTATAATTTGTTAAAATAATTCATTTTTTGTGAGAGTAAGTTTTAATGATGCAAGAGACAATTACCTATATTTTGACCATACTAAATATTAAATATTGACAAAATTCATGAAAAAGGGTTTGAGGTGTTTAAAAAATTAATTGATGGATTTTTAAAATTTTTTATTATGCAAGTATAAATGTTGAGTGCTTGGTTACTCAGAAGTTTTCATGCGTCATTGAATAATTTGTCAGAATACTGCATTAAACATTGATTCACACCCACATACAATACAACATTTACCCAAATAGCCATGATTGTTAAATGCTGCTTTTTTGTTTGATTCAAATTGAATTGAAAATTAGATGAAAAAAATAAAACTTAATCTAGATTTAAGCTTGAATTTCATTAAAAATTCAGCGAAATTTCCTTCACAGCTCATCAATTATATCATTCAAATACAGTCTATAATTTCTCTTAAGTCGATCGCTTCCAAACTGTGTGAGAAAACAACTGTCACACCGCCATCGAACGCACCAGTTGGGAATATCGTTTGGTTCCTCGCGATTGGTTCCTCGACGCGCGAAGTAGGCCTCTCATTTCTTCTTAGTTTGTTTCATTTGTTCTTTGCGACCACCGATAATTCCGTCAACGAAAAAGGAGGTCAGCCGACGAGCCGCACAACTCTACTCGAGCAGTTTGTCTGTATCGCAAAACGAAATTCGCCGTCAACATGGACAACCACGTCCGCTTCAGGTGACAAAAGAACGAAAACAATTCCTCTGGGTTTTATGGACAAATTAAATTCTTCTTCTTTTTCTCTTAAAAAAAATATTTGGATTTCGGAACTGAAAATTCTCTCAGTTTTTGGATTTTATTCTGTGTGTGGTTATGATCGAGAATCAACATAGAAGAAGACATCATCATCGCGCGGCATTTTCAAAAGAGTAAATTCGAGAGTTCGGAGAAAGTTCCAGAGGACATACTTTTTTTAGAAGGAGCGCGAGGCAAAATTGGATCTAATGGTAAGATTTTTCATTCCTTTATAAGTATATTTTCCACAGTATATAAAAGCATTTTTTTTTTCGTTTTTCACGCAAAAAAGAAAAAGTCCTGGCGAATTTGATTATTTTTGAGAAATGTTTTCTAACTGAGTTTTAAATCGAGGCTAATTATTCACATAACAAACTAATATTATTTGTTAAAAAGTAAGCAGGCATTAAATTTATGTAGGAAATTTAATTAGAAGTATATATGTCTGCTTCTGAAATATGCAAAATATTTTTAAATTTTGTCGTCTTTAAGATTGAACATTATTTAATTCATAGTAATAAGAAAATAATAACATCGTCTTTGAGTAAAAACTTTAAATAAGTTAAAAAATGTTTAATATATATAGATATAACTGTAAATCAAAGTTTTTATTCCGATTTTGAAATTTTTTTAATAAAAGTTTCTTGATATTTCCTTTTATTATTTAATTCGAAATGAAAAATTTAAGGCGGGAAAACTTTTCCCTCTTCACGCTTTTTTTTCGAAAATTTTTATTTTTATTTTTTTATTATTAAATTAAATTAAATTTTTATATATTCTTTAATTATTTTTCTTTGTTTTGTCTTGCATTTTGATATACATATTGCGCATAAATTAATAATAAAATCAATGTAAGATTAACACTTTGGTTTAATAAACAATTCAAAATGCAATTTCCCTAGAATTATAGTTTAAACTACACTTCGAGTTATTATTTTTTCTTTTTATATGTTCCTTTACAGTAAACAACTTACAAAAATTCAATAAATAATAAAATGTATATATAGCATGTACTTTAGATGTATATGAAATATGTTTAGGTAAATAATACAAAAGATAATTCTTTCAATTTTTTCCCCTTGAAATAATAAGAATAAATTTAATCAGGTCGGAACATTAAACAATATTTGAGAAAATCTGAAATAATATAAATAACGGTAAATAATGTGTTAAGCACACGAGAGAAAATTATGACGACATTTTTTTATTCGAGAAATGTTGGGAAAAAAACATAAATATTAGGCGTAAGCAGCTTTTTAAAAATCATCAATAACAATATAAATTGGACATCAGGGTAAATCAGCAAGAAAAATTTTTTTAGTAAAAAAAGCACTTATTAAACACGATAAAATAAACTAAGCTACAAAAATAAATTATTTTTAATAAGCAAAAGTTACCACTAAATAAATTAGATTGCCTTTGAAATAATTGAATTTAATTCTTAGTATGCTTAAAATATTGAAAGAGATTTTATTATGACAAAACTAATTCCTAATTAAAAAAAAGGTTTTGAACTTACCAACGCTTTTAATTTCTTAATGTATTGATTTCAATATATCAGAGATAAATGCTCATTTTCAAATAATATGGGCTGAGGCTACGCTATATATATATAAAGACTGAACTGAAAGACTTACTTTTCTATATATTTATTATCACCAGTTTTTAAAAAAAATTGTATGAGAACGAGTTAGTAAACTAGAACAGACAATTATTTGTTAACTGATACGTTTTTCTTATTAATCTGTGCAAATGAGTTAGTCAGAATAATATTTATTCAAGCAAAACGCGATCGAATGCCTTTCAAGCATCGTTTCAGGTAATTGGACAAACTATGTTCAATAATATTCCAATCAACAGTATTTTATGTAATATCTAAGTGTTTATAAAAAACTGTCATGTATAAAAACACATTAAGGCTGTTTTCGGTTAATGTTAAAGATTAGGACCCCCGAATTTGGAGTATTTTTTCAGATATAAAAGAAATGAAAAATTAATATTATATTCTGGCTTCACTATCCTTTAGAGAGAGCAGTATTTTTTATCATAATTACCATTTTTAACCGAGTGGATTCATTTTTTCTGGTATAAAATGTGTTTCGCATTCTTCAACCTATACCGTAATGTTAAATGGGCTTTGCCTTCACGTATTAAAACAAAAAAGAAAGTATTCACGAAATATTTTGAAATTTTTAAAAAACTATATTAACAGAGGTACGAGTTATAATATTGCAAGTTTCCTTAGAAATTGGGTCATTTTTCTGTCTGAAAATGTGCTTTGCGTTTAGTTAGAGCTTTTGTATTTTTACTGAAAACAGCCTGAAATTACTACAAAAATGTTATGAATTCTCAAAAAGGGGGCAGATATTTACCGTGTGAATACATATCGTACCCAATATAATAACAGATAATTTTATTAAAAGATCAATGCTTATTTATGAGAATACTCCATGAAGAAAGTATATTAAAACGTATAACAATAAAATGCTATCAGTGTTATCTTATGTCATAAATAAAAAATTTTACTGTCCCCAATCCATTATAAATATTCATTTTTAGAATATTCATTCATTTATAGAATTCATTCATTTATAGAATATTCATTCATTTATAGAATAAATTTTGATTACGATAAGTAATTCTATAACGATAAATATAATAGAAATGAGGAGATAACAATATATTCTTTTTCATAATGATGTGTTAACAATGTTTTTTTATAATGATAAATTAGCAGAATTCTTATAAAATGTAATCATCTTACAAGAGAATATTGTTCACTGTCAAACAAACAGAAAAGTAAAACTTTCGTTACTTGTCAATGAGTGAATATTTTATTTACGTCACACTCTAAAACAACACGAGGGCTATTGGTGACGGTTCCCATAATTTTGATGACTCCTGAGCTGATACCCTCTCTCTGAATTTCCACACCTCACCAATGAGATAACTTTGAGTCTCGACAAATTTAACATGCTTTCATCCCTTCTTCACTGCGGTTCTTAAGTGGTAATAAGACGTTAACTCATGACACACCAGCCACGTGACCACACGACCAGTGGCGTAACGGAGAATATTTGGGCCCCGCTGTAAAGTCAGGTTTGGGGCCTCAAGCCGCACATGACGTCAGGCTTTGGAGCTTTTAGAGATCTGGATCACCCCGTGATACGGGGATTTCGGGGATGTACGTTTCGCCACTGCACCTGACTACCGCGGCCACTCGTTGTGCGGCACAGACAAAGAAGAAAAGAGTAAAAAATTCACAATATATTTATAAAAAATTTGAATTTTGTGTTTACGCAAGTGAATTTTTTAGTTAAATATAAAGTTTATAGTAAGGGCAAGCTCTCTAAAATATCAATAAAAATGCTTCCACGGGCTGTGAGAATTTTGGCGATCGGAAGATCAAAGACTTAGTAGGCGTTGGTATGAACGTGCTTTAAATGGCCCATCCCTGAAAGTAGATCTCACGAAAAAGATTTCTCTTGATTTTCAGTACATTAAGCAGCTCATTAGAATACGGAACACCTTAAATCTCTCTTTTACATTTTATTTTCATAAAATGTTTCCCATAAATTCAAAACAGAAAGTTTTAAAGAACCCCACATTGACATTTACATGATGTCGAACTTTTAAAGAATGGTTTATATTAAAGAGTTATAAGAATTGAATCATAACCACAGCGCATTTATAGTAAATTCTTGGGAACAAAAAGCATAATTCGGGGCCTTTCAAAGGAAAGAAACAATACACCAGTTCCCTTTCTTTAGAATTTAGCGCCGAACGTAATGTGAAACTACCACAATGAATCGACCGTATCTTATCTTCTTGACCATTTTTTTCAGAAGGTTAAGAATTTATGATTCAAGAGAAAGCAAAGGCTTTGTTTTTGATTAAGTGAGTATCATTACTTACATTTTAGCTGTCTGAAACGCTTGTTCGGTACATAACTTACGCCAACAGCCGTTATTTACGAACAAATGTTAACAGATTCTAAGGAAGTTCACAAATTACCTAAAATTGCGTGGAATATTTCAGCTGGCAATGCATTAGAATAGAACAATGTGAGAGGCTGAATATATATATATATATATATATATATATATATATATATATATATATATATGCTTTTGAAAAAAAGATAAAAATATTAAATGATTAATTTTTTTAAAGTTACTTTAAATGCTATGATGTATTTTTAATATTTAATATTTAAATAGTTATTGTTCTATAAAACAAATTTCGTAGGAAGTATTTAGTTTAAATTTTACTTACTATAGACCTCTTGGTGTTTACTTTTGTATTACTTAACTAGACGTTACCCACCGTTTAGCTGGATATTTCAAGGCGTTATATACTGTTTTCATACTGTTTTTAAATTATTGAGATATCAAAGTCCTAAAATTAAGCTTTCAACAGAAGTAAAATTACCTTTTTTACTCACCTATACCCTTCCCCAGAGTCGATGTCTGAAAAGCCCATTCTTAGCGGATCTTTGTTCAACTCATGGAGCATTCTGGCAAAATTTCAATTCTGTAGGTCTAATTGATCAAAAACAACAATTTCTTTTGTCTGTAACCCCCTGAGAGTCGATTTCCACAAAAGCCGTTCATAGCGGATCTCCACTCAACAAAAAAGACATATTTGAAAAATTTGAAATCTGCAGGGGTCTAATAGTTCAAAAACAAGAATTTTCTTTCTATTACTCCCCCTAATCCCCTTTTTAGAAGTCGACTTACGCAAAACTCGTTCTTAGTGGATCTCTACATAACAAAAGGAACATGCTTATCAAATTTTATGTTTATATCTTCTTATGTTAGTCTAATATTTTCGGAGACCTCATGATGAGTTAGTGAGTGAGTCGCTTTTATCTTGTATATATAAATAAGCCTGCAGTGTGTGTATTAGATATCTACATATGTACTAACAGATTTCCTGATTTAGAATGAATTTTGGGTTGAAAGAAGAAAAAAGAACCTCTAAAAGTGTTCTGCGCGAAATGCCTTTTTTATATAATTATTACAAGCAGTCTGTAGAATACTCTTGTTCCTCTGTAGCACATTCTAGAATTAATTTTTGAATTCTATTTTTATTCATGAGAACAGAGAGAGAACATTCACGTCGTACAAGGCGGATGCGGAAGTTTGCAATTGAATTGTCTTGCCGCGTTTGTCAAAATGTGTCGCACAACGTTGTCAGTTGACAAGTAGTTTGAGAGATAATCCAAACGTGAGATATCTTTTATGTAGTTGCCGCAAATGCAACATTCCTTAGTCAAAAGAGAATCGCAATAAAACAGCAAATAGCTGTGTTATAACGATTGTGGGAAGATTTTATCCATAAAAGGAAATAATAGTCATCAATGCGACAGCTTCATGAGGGTTAAACTGTGGACCAACTTTTTTAATTTTAAAAATAGCATCGAAATTGCTTTTTGGATTGAATATAAATATGCATGGAAGGTTTTTTGTCATATGAAGAAATATTAATATATATATATATATATATATATATATATATATATATATATATATTTATATATATATATATAATATATATATATATATTTATAATATATATATAATTTATAATATATATATATATATATATATATATATATATATATATATATATATATAACTAAACTATATAAGACATTTTTAATGTTTTGATAACTTTGGAAAATTCACAGGGTACAATTCATGACAATCACATGATAAATGCAATCCCGTATTCTCCATTGAGTTCAAAACTGATGTTACACTTGTTGTTCTTGCAATATTTAAATAAAATTTCAAAACTTATAATTGGGTAAAGATCTTCAAATATTACAATTCTACAAGAAGTTTTTCTAAATGACAAAAAATTCTTATAATAAATATCCACTAGGAAAAATAAAAGTGTATTTGGTTGATCGAATGCATTATTATTGTTGATAAATACGTTCTTTTTAAAAGAAAGTTTCTGTGAAAAGTAAAAGTTGTCAACAGCAAAGCGCGTGAACTGATTGATTGAAACTTATGATTAAATTTTCATGTGACTATGACAATACATGAATTTATGAATGGATTAACTGGAAACACACGTTATTGCAGTTGTCATGTGACTATGACGTCACTCGAATTTGGCACATTACGACCGGATTAAAGAAGTAAATTTAAAGCGTTCGTCATTTTATTACAGAGAAAACGTAGCCTAGTACTTTGGTTTTGATATGTATTTTAAAGATAAAATGCACCGCGATTGGTCCGAGTGGTCCTGGTCATGACCAACATTATTAAGTTGCGGTTTCGAAGTCTTGCGTCACTGAATTCCCACCGTTTAGAAGAACTGATGCATATTAAATCTGTTGAAGCTCAAAATCCTACCGTTGGCACAATGTAGAAATTTAGAGAGGGAGATAACAGATCAAATGCTGTACTCGTCACTTGACCGCGGTATGAAGTAATGAGGTCCGTCGCCAACAGCTATTGTATAGAGCAGGGATGGGGAACCAGTGGCACGCATGTCATCAATGGCACGCGACACAATATTTTGAGCTCGCCAGTGATCAAGAGATGGTTTGCATTTTATTTCAAAATAACCAAGTTCACTATGAAATATTATGAACAAACCTGAGTGATCGGTTTCGGGGCGGCGGTGAACACTCTCGTTTGTTATTGTCTTGCCTTAATTACGTCTTGGATTACATTTGCAAATGATGCAAAATTCGTCTACGCATAGCGTAGTCAATTTCGTCGACACAATTGTATTTTAAAGTTTATTTGTGTTATATTAACGATTTTTAACTGTTATTTTATATGGCTAGTTCAGCAAAAGAGCAAGATAGTAAGTGTAACAAGGAATTTCAAGCTTGGTGAATCTAGAAATATGGCATTATTAGTAAAGGCAACAAAAGCGGGGTGTGTTTCATGTATCGGAACAGTGGTACGTAGAACATCGCCTGTAAAACGGCATTCTGAAACAAACCACAAATCCTCTTTAAAAAAGTGAACTACAGCCAAAATAATTAATTTCTTAGAAACCATTCGGCAGATGACTCCAATTCAGCAAGCATTCTACTAAAAGTAACATCTTACAATCCTAATGTAAGCTATTTGTCATCCAATCTGCAACAACAGTTACACTAATGTTACTTTAATTTGAACTACACGTAGAACTAATACATTTACAACTATATAGCACAAGAAGTATTTTTTTCGTAGTAAGTAAAGTTTTAAGTTGCTAGTTTTCAGTTCATTATTTTTCCAATAATCGTTAGTCAAAATTATTTGACGGCACGTCTACACCTCATTCTACACTTCTTTCAAAAAATGACACGTTGACCCATAAAGGTTCGCCACCGCTGGTGTAGAGCGTAACGTAAATTAAAATCAAATCAAGTTAAGACGTTAGTTCCCAAAACAAGATCTTGCCTGTGTTTATTTTTGATATACACTGACTGGTGTTCAAAAATTAAGGACGAAGTCGAAAAATTAGCATATCAGCTGAACGAAGAGGCAGAGCGGACAGAAAGACCAATCAGTAGATTAAGTAAGGTGATGTACGGTAGCACATGCGCAGATATGCAGGTAGACGTAATGGGGGAGTGTCTGAGTAGTATAAAGCATGTTGTCGGTGTAAGATCAGTATTTCTGGCAAAGAGATTGCACGCCGTAAAAATCACACCGAGTTGCTGCCTCAGCGAGAAATGGCGAATAGTCAATCTGTTAGACGACATCTGGATGCTTTTACCCGAGGTCGAATCATTGGGAAGTTGGAGGAAGGCCGCAGTGTGACAAGTGTGGCTGCAGAGTTCGGAATTGCTCACACGACTTTGGAGACAATTTCAAACTACAGGAACAGCTATCCGGGTGTTCGTAGTGGTCGTCCACGAGGAACCACCCCCTTAGATGACCGGTACATTGTCTTACAAGACAGGCGGCAGACAGCGGGAGAAATCGCTAGACACACGACACAGGCGACTGGACGACCGATATCGCGTTTTACCGTGGCCAGAAGACTGCACGGTGGTGATCTGTTTGCACGACGCCCTGTACGGTGTGTACCTTTAACGCCTGCCCATGGGAGAAGGCGTTCTCTGTAATGCCGGGAACACCGGAATTGGAGAAACAATGAATGGGGACGAGTACTCTTTACAGATGAGAGCAGATTCAGTTTGAGTAGCGATTCTCATCGCATACTCATCTGGAGAGAGCGGAGAAGCCGCAATCATCCCTCGAACATCATTGAAAGGGACAGGTATGGAGGTCGCGGTGTTCTCGTTTGGGAAGGCATCATGCTTGGTAGTTGTACAGACCTTCACATCTTCGACGCAGGTTCAGTCAACGGGACCCGTTATTGTAACGAGATTCTTCTTCCATATGTGCGTCTTTTTAGAGGGGCTATGGGTCTGCAGTTCCTTTTCATGGACGACAATGCCCCATGTCATCGCACAGTAGCTGCCGAACATCTCTTAGAGAGTGAGGATATTGAACGTATGGATTAGCCGGCACGATCTCCGGATCTCAATCCCATCGAGCATGTATGGGATTTTCTAGGCAGACGCTTGGCAGCTCGTACCTTACCACCAGTAACGATTCGGGAGCTTCGATTGGCGCTGCAAGACGAATGGGCATCAATGCCTCAACAACTCATTGACACCCTCATTCTCAGCATGGGCAGACGCTGTGAAACCTGCCTAGCAGTCAGGGGAGATCATATCCCCTACTAAAGACCGGATGTTTCTTGCTGGACACCCATCACAGGGATGTTTCGGCCTTCAGTCGCATTGCGCTCCATGTTACTTTTTCAATCAAGCTTCTTTTTATCCCTCTGATTTCTCTTTTAGTAAGTGTTGCTTACATATTACACATGTCCTTACGTATTGGGGATCTTACGGTATTAAATGTGTTGATTTGGAAAGCTTTTGTACAAAGTTATATTGAAAAAACCGTCTCGTCCTTAATTTTTGCACACCAGTGTAAGTATATAAGCATTTGATAGCTATCGCGTAACTAATATTATATTCTACACAATGTGGCTCTATATACTCTAAATTCGTAGAGAACTCTAATTTTCTGTTTATACATCAAGCCAAATATTTTTTGTTTGTTTGTATTATTGTTAACTTGATATGGGGATTAAGATACTTAAGCTATGTATATTACAAATTTTATTAACTTAAGGTTTATTCTAGCATATAATAGCACGTAAATGTAAAATATATCTTAATAATTTAATAGTAACATTGAATTAACTAAGCAAAAGCAAGAATTATTTTTAATGCTTTAAAAAGAAATATTTTGCAAGAATTGGAAATAATAATCAGTATAAATAAATAAATATATATAATCTAAGTATCCTCGTGAGAAAAGAAGTTTTTTAAAAAATATTTCTGTAAAAGGAAGAATTTGTAAGAGAAGAAAATAAAATAAGAAATATGTTCATATATATAAGATCTATATGTTAATTTGATCTAAGTTAAATCTGTAAGTTAGCCCTTTTTTTATAAAAAAAAAGTTAATCGCAAATTAATTTACGTACAGAAGATTCATCCCCATGGTTTTGTGTCCTTTTTTCAGAAATTTGATAGTAAAGAATTATGACAGTTGAAACCTAAATTCTTAAACTATCTTGTATCACTTTCCATGCATACCTGCTGACACAGTTCCTCAGTTCTATGTATAGCATAACGTTCTTTTATTTTCTGCCACTGTCTGTGTCAGGTGCAGTGTGCAATGACTTAACAGAAGTTGATTTTTAAAGGAGGGCAAAACAAAGAACAAATCGATAGAACTAAAACAAGACGCATCCACTAACGCTGAGTAGGTACTTGATTAGTAATACCTCCACGGGCGTGAAGCTAGTGATGCGTATCATTGGTCAGTAAACTAACGCTTGAATCTTATACTATCCCCTTTTACAGTTATAAAAAATGAAAAATAAGCTATATATATAAATACAGGCAGAGAAGGATTATTATTTAAAAATGCAGCATTACTTACATACAAGTTGATTTGTTGATTTTTGAATTATTATTCTACGAATCTCCTTAACATATACTACTAGAATGATGTTCAAAATCAGGAGAATTTACATGCTTAATCTAAAAGTAATGAACGAAAAATAAATTTAAGCCTCCAAACAATGATGTAATTTTAGGTGTATATTATTTAAGCTTACATGTATGTGCCAGTGAGCTGTGAATTTAGAACAGAAATAGTCTTTTTAAGGGAACCAGGACATGCTCGAAAGAGTAAAATGCCAAAATTAAGACCCTTTGTTTATGAGACATATATCATTTACAATTTCCAATAGAGCTTCGATTTTTTACGTTTTTAATAAAGATAATTTAATTATTCTGTAGAACTACAAAAATAACTTTTTACTCCAAAAGTTTTTTAACTACTTAATTTAAGTAATACATAATTTTTGAGAATTCGTAATATATATATACTTATGTTTAAGTACCCTTTTTTAAAAAAAGTATCCTTTTTTTGCAAAATTTTTTGTACACATATATAAAGCAATACATAAAATACAGTGAACCCATTTTTTAGTAAAATGTTAGTATAGTTTCTTTAAAAAAATTATGAAACTTTGAAATTTGAAATATTTTTATTTTTCTGCTTTTTAATGCATAAAACTATTTTTAAAAAAATTAGGCACTATCTTAATAGAAAAAAATAGGCTCACTATATGCATAGGCATCTTGTATAGAAGTATAAAAAATCTGGAATCATATAGTGCAATAGTTTTTTTAAAAATGTACCTAAATGCAAAAAAATATGCTTTTGAGAAAAAGTGAAAAAATTAAAAAAAAACAATATTTTCACATATTGATTAGTATTTACTTGCCTATTTTTATATGACTAATAATAATCCTTAATCATTTTATAGAGTTACAAAAGTAATTTTAAATTCATATGTGTTTTTTCCCTTTGTTTTAGTTAACATGAACATAATTTTCGAGATCTTGTAATACATATTTTCATGTATAGGTACCATTTCTTACAAAAATATTCTTAGAATATATAAAAAAATTTACACATATATATATAGCAACATATCAAACATAATGAACCAGTTTTTAACGAATTAATTGCATAATTTCTTTAAAATAATCATAAAACCTTAAAATTATGAAAATCTTATTTTTCTTTTTGCACGTATAAACTTATTTTTTAAAAAATTATACATTACATACTAATAGATATTTTGTTCACTATATAGAACGTTTATATAGATGAAACATAGGGAAAACTACATATTTAAAGTTCAAAGGGGGGTGTCCAAAACGGTGTGGTCATTTGTTTACATTTTTATTTTTCATATTTTAGGGCTATTTTATCAACAAACATATAAGTAATATACATTTTTAGATTCAGATAAATAAGCACTATTTTTTATAACTACAATTGAAAAATCGATTTTTTCAAAGTATGTGATGTCCCTGTTCTCTTAAAGGCATTCTGGGTTCAGTTCGTCCTTACGCCTAGGAAATTTTCTTGTTTCTTTTCTTCCAATATTCTGTCAGATTAAAAAGCTCCAAATGGTTAAAAGGAATAATCAACAATATTTCGAAAGTGAAATGAGATCGAAAATTGTGGAAAGGAGGTCAAGCATTGTCAAGTGCAGATTGCTGCAGACTTTGAAGCAATGCCCATCGTTGTACGCAAGTTATGTAAACAGTTTGATGAAACTTGATCCATAGAGAAAAGGCTAAGGCGAAGTTCTCCAAGAGCTATGACGATCAATGAAGACTGATATTTGTACATTATGGCTAGGCGTAGTGAGAATGCAACAACTATCTGAAGAGCTTCATGCGGCTACAGAAAAACCAAGCTTCAAGGGATACTGTTTCCAGAAAACTATATGCAAGATGTCTATTTTAAGAAGACCTGATGTTTGCATTCTGGCCACTTCCGCACTATGAAGATCCCACCTAACATGATGAAGTGAACATCGACATTAAGTCAAAGGTCGACGGGAGATCACTGACGAATCCAGAATCAGCTAAACCATGATTCTTGATGTCCCCTCAGATTTAGGCAACTCACTGAAAAAGGGCTAGAAATTCACTAAAAATCTATAATCACTGAGATCTGTTAACAAGGGAAAAAATTTATAGCCTAGGCAAGCACGTTGGCCTTGCTAACGGAACACCATGCCTTTAACAAAAGCTTTGTGACTGCTGTGAGTTACAAGGATGAATCTTAGAATCTTTGTCTTTTTAAGTGTAATTGGTTCTAATTTCATTTTTATGGATGATAACGCTCGTTTACAAAGTATTTATTTGAGCAGTGGATTTCTCGGAAGTGACGAAATTGGATATATAGCTAAATTTGCACATCCTAATCCTGTATGTATATGTGATGTTCTTGATAAGACGATTTCAAATAAGTTCCCCTTAACCAGAATAATCCAAGACCTAAAAATAGCGTTGTCTTGCTATTGATAACACTGCTTAGATTGATAAATTGTGTCCTTTCCAACAATAATTCACATTGTGAAAAAAGAGATATGAAAGAACGGGACCATACACCTTTCTAACTCGCTTTTTATTCTATTTTGTAGCGTCTTTTTGTGACTTTCGTATACTAATGGTACACGGGCATACGTGTGCACCACGACTGTTGAATGATGTTATTTGTATCATATCACACAACATTTGTATATATACTTAATTTCTTTAAAATCTGTTGAGTACTTCTAGAAATAATGAATCGCAACTGAAAATTCTCTTAATTTTGAACACCAGTGGATAAGAAGGCTATTGATAAACTTGCTTAAAAGCTTTTTTGCAGAAAAAATAAACTTTCAATGAGACAATTTTTAATGCGCTGGGTCAGGTGTGTAACGTCTTTACCAGTCACTTTAGAGAAGCACCTTTGAATCCCGAAATGAAATCCCAAAGTTGTAAGGATCTCACCTCCACGCCTAGAGATGTGTTAGAAAAGGAAGACTGGCGATATTCAAAATTACTTAGTTTATTTGCAACACAAACAAGTTCGATCAATCAAAACTAAGAGATGCACCTAATTTAAGCAATAGGAAGACAATTAACGAGGCACGAGAGGTATGTGAGAAGATTTTAATTGCCAGTAGCACATATTTCAATTCAAGTACACTGCTTTCCTAGCTATTTAATCTATATTCAATCTCCAGTGATAAATCGTGACCTTAATCATTAGAATTATTATCAAATGTAATAAATATCTGCGTTGCACTTTAAATTTGATTAGTCATTGCTTCACTCTAGCAACTTATCCTATCCCTGTAACTTGAAAGCTTAGATTTTATATAGTAGTCTTAATTTATATGTTCACTTTCTCTTTTCCAGAGGAAGCTTTCTAATAAAATAGTTTTTAAAGACCAAAAATTCCTCAAGAGGCTTGTTATTGAGAAGGTCGCGGATAGAGCCGTCACAAAGTTTGTTCTCTCTTTTTTTTACTCAGAAAAATTATGGATCTAGTAAAGTAACGGTATCATTTT
Organism: Trichonephila clavipes; assembly: GCA_019973935.1. NCBI lineage: Eukaryota > Metazoa > Arthropoda > Arachnida > Araneae > Nephilidae > Trichonephila > Trichonephila clavipes. The sequence continues at coordinate 689,300 of BMAU01019544.1, read as the reverse complement.
TCGTTTGAGTGTTATGTTAACAACAACGACTAAAAAAACCCTCCCATTATTTGAATTCGTATACTTTTGTTGGAAATGGGAAGTAAGATAATATATATATTGTTTCCAACTAAATATACAAGAAAATCTATTTTTACTGTAACCTTCTCCCCGCCCTCAATTAATAAAGCGTCAGTCTTGTATGACATGCGAACAAAAGAGGGAAAAATATCTATTTCAACAATTTTTATGCTTTGCATATCGTTTATATTTCTCCAATCAACTGAAACACACACACAAAAAAAAATTATTTTTTTTTTAATTGTGACTATTTTCAGTGGTAACATGGAACAGAAGACACAAAAGTGATTCTTTTTTCTTTAATAAAAAAAGTGTATGAAGTGAATTAAATGGCTGTGTATTTTTCAAATTTAAAACATGAACAATACTTGTATTGTTACCCCAATTCTTTTGTCTCTTTCTCTCTCGGAATATTTTTCTTATAAAAATAAATGCCGTGATTTTTCTTTTCAAACAAACACCAAGGATTAAAAAAAACAAGGAAATATTCTTAAAAATTACACTTAAGTTTTAAAAATACATTTTACTATCATGAATTGTTTTTTTTAAATCATTCGTTTTTTAAAATCACATAATTTCGCTCTTTTTTTTTTTTTAAAAAAAACTATAAATACGTATATATATATATTTTAATTTTAAATTTCATAAAATATTTTTAGATTTACAAAATGGGCCAAGTTAACACGGGGCACAAAAAAGGAAAATTTATGATAATGTTTTTGATTTAAAAAAACAATATAAATATAGTCGTGGATTATTAGCAGAAGTTATTCAAATCGAAAAAGTTTTAAGGTAATCGACTACGTTCGGAACTGTGATTTTTCAAAAATGTACAAATGGATAATATTTATGATATTTAGTGTCACTTTGATTAGAAAACGTATACAAAATTGTTTTAAGAATATTATTACAATAAAAAATTACTTAAGTACAATATTTTGACAAAAAATGAACATAGAATTACCCATTTTCAAAACATTCTTCTTTTATGAAAAATGCTTCTATTATAATAATATTTAGCCTGTATATAGCTCAGACCTTTGTACAGAGGCTGAACTACAATTTTTTAAATACATAACTTAGAAGTGGATTTATCTATATTTTACTACAACAGAGGGGAGAAATTTTAAGAAAAAAACGTTGATAATTATTTCAATTGGTAGTAACTCTGAAAATAATGTGAATTTTTCAAAAGTCCTAGTTCAGACTCTCTGGAGAAGTCTTTGCTTTATATAAGCAAAATATTATTATTATAGAAGCATTTTTTATAAAAGGAGAACGTTTTGAAAAAAGATTATTCTAAGTTGATTTTTTGCCAAAATATTGTATTTAAATAAGTTTTTGCCATAATGTCCTTCAAACCATTTTATACATGTATTCTAATCTAAGTGATACTAAATATCATGAAAGTTATCCATTTATGCACTTTTTTAAAAACATGGTTCCGAACGTAGTCGGATACCTTATTCACTTATTACTTTTTTTATTTTTGGATTTAAATGATACTGTGACTAAATAACATTTATTTTTCTCTAAATAATTATTTTGTATCTAAAATGCCCTCCGTAATTTAATTCTTTCTCAAAAACTATAATTAAATAATATTGTATTTTATTTTTTATTGTGGCCGTATAATTTTATTTTTGCTGTACAGCAAACAGAACATGAATTTCATTATTTACACAATTGATTTGAAAACCTTACATTTAAAAAAAGTATTTTTAGAAAAAGGGTTACTCTGCAAAGTTTAAAATTTCTTCGCTACAATAAAATTAAAGCTAAATTAAAAACTAATTTGTCTAACGTTTTGTTTTAAGTATGAATTAGAGTAGAAATCTTAAGAAGACTTTAGTTAAAGTTTTAAATCTTAGGGAACAATTCAATTAAGCCTTTTTTGTATATTGGCTAAAAAATTTAAATAAATCAAGTAATTAATAATATTTTACAAAGATGCTTTATTTACTATATAAACACATCTATTCATAAAAATTTCATATGGATCCACCATAAGCGATCATTTAGCTTTTTGAAAGTCATATCCTTTAGAATTAATTATAAATTTATGAAATTAACCTAACTCACACACAAACTCTTTTATAAAAAATGAGGGCACGTGCTTTGTAAACTAAACTGCACATAAAAATGCCGTGAAGTTATTTAGCGTATTTTTTAGCTATATACTTGTCAAGTGCCATAACTTTAGTTTATAAACAATCGCAAATTTTAATGAGAGACATTAATATATTTTTTTTATATATTCTTATATTTTTCAGTTACAAGTGATTTAAATAGTTCGTAAACCTTTTTTAAAAATTTCAAATGTAGGTTTACGCTCTAGGCAAAAGTTTTCTGAGTTTAATGTGCGCTCGAATGTCACGCAAACTCGAAGAAATAGGGAATATAAAAAATGTCGTTACATTGGTAAATACTGCATTTTTTCAAATAGATATAAAATGTGCGTTGAACAATAGTTTTATTTTTCTTGAACGTTTGAACTTAAGTGCCTTGAAAAAAAAGATGCATAAAAATCCCCTTTACTAAGTGTTCTTTTAAAAAGAGTATTAAGTCGAACAATGTACGAAATTCTTTAACGTACATTAAAATAATAAATTGAACGCTTTTATGATGTTAACAATACTAGATCATCATATTAATCAAAATATTATCATGCAGTTAGTTAAAAATTGATGCTGTCAACTTCTTATTTTAGTGAGACTCAGACCCCCCCCCCGGAAATCTGCATTTGTTTTATTAGTGCTATAGTACCTTTAAATCCCTGTTGGCATACTTTTAGGAGAGGTTTAATTTCTTGATCCTAAAATAAATGAATGAAATAAAAAATAGTCATAGTTTGTTTTCTCAAAAAATATTGTAAGAAAACTAATTTATATTCATTTTTTATGTCGGTATTACATTATAAATTATTGGCAACGAATCGGAAAAAATTTCAATTTCATCATGTCTACCATACGATATATATAGAATACGAAAAAAATAAGACTGTCATATTGCTCTCGTGAAGGACTTTGGAATTTTCAATTTGAAACGTTCTTACAGACAGATTGTTCTTCTAGCCTTTGACACTAGTTGAAGCCAGAGATATTTTGATTCAGATATGATCTTGAATTATTGGATTTCATTCCAAGTTTGTGTTTAGTAGCAGGAGTTTAATTTTTTTTATGAAAATAAAACCACGCTTACGACACAATGTGAAGAGACAGCTATTTTGCATAATAATTTGGGATTTACTTTTCAATAATTAATATTTTTGCTTAAAATAATTATTTTCAATAATTAATATTTTTGCTTATTTTGCCTCATACTTTAATTTTTAATTATTTTAATGTGTCCATTTTTCAATATATACACTTTAAAATGTTTTTATCTGTGAATTCCATATTTTCTGGTAACTTGTCAAGTTAAACTGAAAACGTTTAATTTCCTCAAATGCATATTGAATTTAAACATTCCTATGTTTTAGGTAATATTAACCATATTAAGAATTCTCGTACAGTAACTTTTGCAGAAATCTCTTTTGAGAGACCTTTGTTAAATATCGATTCACAGTGCCAGTCCGCTGATAAACAAGAAAACCTTTTCTATTGCGGTATTGACGGCTCTACCACAAATTTTGCTATCGAATGAAAGATGTGTGCAAAGAGTAGACATTAATAGACAGTGTGGTCCAACCAATGGCGTAACGTAAACCCCACACCATGGGGGGAATGGATTCTAGGGGGTCCAAAGCTTAGCTGCTGCCTAGTACCTACCCTTTGTAAAATCCAACTTGGGGGTCCAAAACTTGACTTTCAGGGAGCAAATATTTTATGTTACGCCACGGGCACTAACGCTCTATTTTTCTTAAATTATGCTATGTTATAGGGAAATTAGGACTTATTATGATCTTTTCAAAACTATTTAAAATTCTGCAAATGTATTGGACTTACAATAAGTTTAATTTTGAGAAATTCGTAAAACTTATTCTTGATTGATAGAACTATATGCTACCGCCCCTTGTATTGGCCACCTGCGCGCAGTACACGATCTGCACCACCTGCCAGGATAGTCCCTGCATATATTACACAACACTTTTATGCTTTTACTTTTGAATATACTTATTGTATCCAAGAAGCGGATTTTAAATGCTAAATTATGTCAAAATACAGAGTGTTTTTTTCCAGGTATAGAAGTTTAAGTTGGCATTACTTTCCAAGATGGCGACCGATTTAACAGCTGTCAAGTGATTTATTCTCAGTTTGGTTTGGCATGAATAGACTCACGCCTGAACAACGCTTTCAAATTGTACAATTATATTTCGAAAATAATGGTAGCGATTTTCATAAGCGAATTTTGTTTAGTGATGAAGCGCACTTCTGGTTGAATGGCTACGTCAACAAACAAAACTGCCGCATTTGGAGTGAGGCTAATCCACAAGTGTATGTCGAAACACCGTTACATCCAGAAAAACTGACTGTTTGGTGCGCTTTATGGGCTGGTGGAATCCTTCTTCAAAAACGATGAAGGCCACAACGTTACAGTCGATGGTGATCGGTATAGAGCCATGATTACTAACTTTTTCATGCCTGAATTGAACAATCATGATGTCCAGGAGCTGTGGTTCCAACAAGACGGCGCAACATGTCACACAGCTCGTGCCACAATCGATTTATTGAAAGACACGTTTGGTGACCGCCTAATTTCACGTTTTGGACCTGTGAATTGGCCTCCAAGATCTTGTGATTTAACACTGCTAGACTATTTTCTGTGGGGCTATGTAAAGTCATTGGTCTATGCGGATGAGCCACAAACGCTTGACCATTTGGAAGACAACATTCGCCGTGTTATTGCCGATATACGGCCACAAATGTTGGAAAAAGTCATCGAAAATTGGACGTCCAGATTGGACTACATCCAAGCCAGCCGTGGCAGTCCTATGCCAGAAATCATATTTAAAATGTAATGCCACAAGATTATCTTTCGAATAAAAAAATTCATGTCAATCGAATAATACATCGTTGTTTTATTGCAATTTAAAGTTCTATACCTCTAAAAAAACACCCTTTACTAATTCGTATCTTGTGTAGATCTGTATCCCAAATCTCTTCTATTATTTTCTAGTCTTAATTACTTTATTAATTTATTGAGTGCTTGCTAACGTCGCACTTTGAAAAAGCATGTGGGCTATTGCCGGAAGACATCAATATTTTGAGAACCAGTCAAATGATTAAGACGATACGTGATCAATCACGTTATTCTCCAAACTTCCACTTGACGCTGACGTGAGGATTTTGAACCTTGATACATTTAACAAGTATCAACCCTCCTACACGAAGAATGTTTAGTGCAACCAGGACTCTAACTCATGACTCAACTAAAACAATGCTAGCCAGAAGGCAGCCATGAATAGTCGGCTATTACGAACTTTTTCGAGTTTTGCATTTAGCATTCTCGTCTCTTAATACTGAGGTTGCGTATCGTGAACTATAAGGGTTGTCCAATGCAAAGTGGACATGAACAATTGTGTCAGAATGATTGCAGCTATAGCAGAGCCACCGAACATAGATATAAAGGGAGGTAGTAGGTTTGCTCAACATACGATATGCAATAGGAAATAGATCAAAAGTAAAGTCATGATATTATTGGATGCGTTCATATTGGAACAATGCACGGTAGTATGGCTTCAGATTGCAGAAAGCGAGCTGGATGCGGGCATCTATCAGTGAATTGGATAGTCTATGGAAAGCCCTGCATAATTCGAAGAATCGGTACAAAAGTTTTCCTGAAAGGTGGTAAACAATATCATGTCTCCATGATAATGCTAGCCCAAACATCTCCCGAGAAACCCTGGCAACCTAAAAGAATCCGTTGAAAAGTGTTGGAATACCCATCGTACAGTCCGGATGTGTCTCTTAGAAACCTTCACATTTTTTTTCCACTTATGAGAGTATTACGTTTCCATTCGCACGATGAGGCAAAATAAAATATGCAGGACTTCCTCGAGAATCAACCAAGATTTTTCTACAGCGAAGGCATAGACCTAATGTCGAAACGATGAGATCTGTATTACACACAATGTCTATGGTATTATTTTTATTCAACTTGTCAGCTTTTACATTTGGGCAACCCTTATACATTCAAAAAATAAACAGCAAAATATACTTTTAAAATCTAACATATAAGGTAACCAAATAATATTTTGCGCCATGCTTTTCGAAATAAATGTTGCCCCGAATTGCTCTTGCATATATCCTTGCCTCGAAACAAGTCGTTCATGGAAGTATGCGATTCTATTAGCTTATGATTGTATTAGGCTATTCAATATTCATGTCAAAGAGTGACAGTTCTTATTTCTTATATCTTATAGTTTTTTTTATATTACATTAAATATGATATTTGCATTTTTTGGAATTTACAAATCCGAGGTTTGTCAGAAAGGAAACAAAAATCGATTTTTTATCTCCATAAATTTGAGTTTCTAAAGACAGAAAGAACTCATTTTTGAGTATGGTAGTTCTGAAAGGCATCCAATTACTTTAAAGTTGTATTCTATTACCCAACAATTAAGAAAAAGTAATTTTATGAGAATATATATTAAGTAAATAACAATAAAAGTTAATCATTAAATATTTACATTTTGCTTTTCTTCAAAAAAGTTAAAGGTGTTGAAAAAAATGCTCACACTAATTAACATTTATCGCAATTTTAACACACAGATTGAAAAGAAAGCAAAGCTAAAGAACTTCTAAATTTACAAATAAAATATACAAATAATTAAAGTTTGAATTATTTCAATTAATTATTTGAGTTTTAAGAGAATTTATATAACATATTGTACATTATTATACTTCCTCTTTTATGTAGTTTTCAGTTTTTAATGCTACAAAAGAGATTTTTTCTAATTTTTCAGTTGTTTCTTCATAACAATAATAATAGCAAGCACAGCAAGACTTTGTTAGCTAAATAAAAACCGAATAAATATTAACATATTAAGTATCCTGCTTCCCAAACATATCAGCATTTATGCTTTTATCACTTATTTTTAACAATTTTATTTTGTGTTCGATCTCTCTCTCTCTCTCTCATCATAAATTCATTTCCTTATTTTTATTCTTTTTATTGTTACACGTTTGGTTACTCTGCAAATCTGTTTTTATGATTTTAAAAGATGTCACTAATGAGAAAACATAAAAGGAAAATCCGAGTCTTTTAATTGAAGCCAATAGGGAAAAATTACTCACCATTTGTAATGAAAGATCAAAACCAGTCAGTGAATATTGTTTTCTAAAACGTTTTTCAAATCAGTGAATCCCTCATGGGGGTCAAATGTGCAGCCGTGTACCATGCAACAATACACACAATCTCAGTTGTATTTTAAATCTGCACCGACGCAATGCATGACTTCCTTTATTATGCTTGAGTTCGTTGCTCGGTTACTTGATTCTTTTTAAAAACATAACTTGTACATGAACTGTTTCACATCTTTGAAGATTTTATTAACTTCCTTTTTTGTTTTATTATCAATGCATCATCTCGGAAAATCTCCGCTAATAATTACATTTTCAATAAAATAATGTATAGAGTGTCTCTCGCTCTCCGAAAAGTATGATTACATTTTTAAAAATGAATGAAAAATAAAGATTTTCGCTTATGCGCTTTTTTTTATGTTCCATAAAGAAAAGATTAATGTTCTTGTTTAATGAAATGCAAACTACACGGTGTAACTTCCATGTTTTGCAACATTCTCATTTCAAAATGGCTTCACCTCAAGAAAAAGCACAAGCTGAAGTCCTTAATTCACGCTGAATTACGGACTACCTATTAACGAAGTCTGCGCTCACGATCCACAATTTGCCAGGCGCATGAAGAATTTATGGCGATAGGTAGCGTATTGTGAAATAGTGCTTCTCAACCTTCTTTTCGTCGCGGTCCGGTCATCGTTTGATAATTTTTCCGTGAGTGAAGAGGGGGTGGTGACGTTACTTGCTTATATTTTAGATTTTTCAATTTAATAATTTTAATTTAATTGTATTTAAATATGCCTTCAGAATAAAATACAGTTACACCAAAAAGTAAATATAAGATGGTTTAACATGGAGTGTAAAAATATCTCCATTGAAAATTGCACACACAAACCATAGAGAAACACACTACAGTAAATAAAATGGAAATAATTTAATATTCATTAAGTGGCCCGGGGATTGGGACGATTGTTGTAAGAAACAAAATCTGGCCGCCTTAGTAGAAGCTGAGAGGGCATTACTCGTAAAAGCTCTATCTGTTGCTCAAATTAAGATCATGCAATAAAACATCTTGAAAAAAAACTTTGTTATTCTCTTTATGGAACATAAAAAAACCATGTGAGCGAATATCTTTGTTTATTTGTAACAAAGATTTGAAAAAGTGTGGCCATACTTTTCGGGGACATGCGGTATAACCAACAGTAATGAATGTAATAAAATCCTACACGATTGCTTTTTTTAAAATTTTAGTTATTTTATTCTGTGCAATATTGATTAATAATATTTTTTTATTTCGTGAAAACTTGATTTATGCGCCTAATGTTTTCTGAAAAATTCTTCTGATAATTTATAATAATTTGTATTACACATATGTAAAAATACTTAGGAAAAAATCCCACAAAATTCATACATAGGGCTTAATGTAAACAATGCAATGAATTCCATTGCAATAAGTCAATCCCTTGCCCTCATTTGTCATTTAAGTTAATGTTTTTTCAATGAGAGTGAATGTTTAATGGATCCTAAAATAAATGATAAGTGAAAGTTTTATAAAAAAGTAATTTATTTTTCTCATAAAATCAATAATAGTGATGCTAGAATAATGAAATATATGGTAATTTTCATTCAATGTATTCAAATCAATAAACTTATAAATAGAGTCAAGATTTTTTAACATTTCAATAAACTCGATAGCGTGATTGAATGGTCTCTTTTAGAAACAGAATTATCCTCCATCGAATTTTATCTTCTTGTCATCGACGAGGTGATTGCACTGGCGTTTTTTCTCGATTTTTTCATTTGTTTCACTAATGAGGATGAATTTTCCTCAAAAATAGTCGAAAGAAAAATTTACCTGTCGCTCTTGAAGGAACTCTTTTTTTTTTTGCTTTTACTAAATTCTATACCATTAATTAATATTGAAAATAAAAAAATAATAATTCTTCATTAATTAAAATAAGCAAAACTGAAACTCTTGTAATAAATTTGATGATTTTTTTAGTCTTACAATAGTGGTGACTTTATCCTATGCTTATTTTTTCCCTTACGAAACAGAAGGGAAAAACAGAGTCAAACTCAGAACAAATTCGAAAGAAAAAAAGAAAGTTTCTCAGTACTTTAGTACAGATTCAAATATTAAATACCTTATGAAGCTAAATACTAAATGCAAAAAACTATTCAAAAATACTACGACACTCAGGTTGTAGATAAGTAAAGGTGCAATAAATTTGAATAAATATTGAATAATATATGAACTTCAAACGTAATAAAAAAAAGCGTTAATAAGGCTCTGAGTTATAAATGCTTCTATACTTCAGTAAATACGAAGGAAACCATGGTTATAAGAATAGAAATAATAGTGTTGCAGATATTCATGTAGTGTAAAATCAAAGTAGTATCTAGGTAAATTTAATATTGGTGATAAACTGAACTGTAGTAAAGTGAATAAAAGAATTTTCCCTGAAAGAGCATACATTTTTTCGTTCATATTTATGAATATTTTCATTTTAAATGATAAATCTATAAAGCAATGGAATAATTGTTAGGAATGGACATGACTTAGTGGACATTGATACTTATTATAATGTAAGCCATTCAATCATTTGATAATAATTTGATTTTTTTAATCAAATGTTTGCAAAGAGCAGAATTTGTGCTTTTCCTGGAATATTTAAATTTGAATATAAATATTTTAAAACTGAAGGAATATTTTACAGGTAATTAACTAATAATTATTGTGGGAATTTAACCTAAATCAAATTACAAGTTTGTTTGCATGGAATAGAGATATAATTTTAATCTAAGGAATTTAAGAAGACCTGTAAACAAAAACTTCGAACACAATTGTCAATATTTCAAATGATTTATGCAAATATTTTGTATAAAATACTACTAAAGAAATAAAATACTCTGAAAAATTCTGTTACTACAGTTGAATCATAAAAATAATAGCATAGAATAAAAAGCAAATAGCGGTGCTTAAGATATATATATATAATCCAATATAAAAAATTCAATATATAAATATATATATATATATACACATATGTATACATATACATAAATATAAATGAAAATGTAAAAATAAAAATAAACATAAACATATCATAAACACATCAACATATTTATCTGCACTCCGAGATTCCAAAAAAAATATCTTGCTAAGACAGGCAGAAGAAACTGTTGCCAGATACTTGAATGCCACTCAATTCAAGTAAACAAATAAAATAAATGCTAATAAAATAAGTTCACAGATAAAAAAAAAGCAAATGGTTTAAATTCATGAAGGTCACCTGATAAATATCATAACGTGTTCTCCATTGAATGCAAAATATGACATTAGATTTGCACTTGTTCTCCGTATATATATATATATATATATTGGGTAAAGATATTCAGATATTAAGATACATCAAAAAGTTTTTTAGAATTAAAAAACCTTATATTATACATGTACTTTTAAAACACGAGCATTGCATTTTGTTTGAAAACATGCGTTATAAGATAAAGTTTCTGTGAAAAGCAAAAGTTGGCAACAACGAAGATCAAGAACTGATTGACTGGAAATACGTAATTGTATTTCCAGTCAATCAGTTTATCATGTAAATTAATGAACTAATTGGTTGGAAGCACATGATTGAATTTATGATGTGATAAATGACGTCACATGAATTTAGCCCACTAAGTCACATGACAATTAAACTTACATATATAAATAACGGCAAAAAATTACTGATACACAATGAATAATCTTAAACTCAATTCACAATAAAACACTTGCAAATTTATGATTTATAATATTTGCGTACCCGCTTCTTCGTTTATATTGTTATATTTTTTTTCCATTCTTTCGAGGCAATTTTTTACGTCTGTGATTCTTTCACCCATATTCTCGATATTAAGCAAGTTCAAACAGCGATTAGTAGATCTTATCAGTAAATTTTTCGTTCTACTTGTGTTAATTGAAATCTTTGCGGAATAAATCACAGCCTTGTGCCATCCGTGACAACATGATACCTTCGATACTTCATAATCGTTCCATTCATTATCACATCTCTCAGATTATCGCTTGCATTAACGAGAAAGGGCAGTGCTTGTTGGAAGAAAAAAGCCAAGTAAACGGAACGTGTTAATCTTATTATTGTCTTACATCATTAATTAAATCCACAAAAGGTTCCGGTGCTTTAAGTGTCTCTCTGAGAGGTTGTAGCACACACTTCCTGGCTCTCTGTGAGCGAGGAGTCAAAAGAGAGATTGTATTGTTTCCTTGTTGTAGCTCAAAACCAAAGCCGTTCCTTCCTGAATTCAACAGAGACTCCAAGCTGTGCCGATCTCTTCACGGAAAAGTGTTTGGGGTCAAACGTTTCTTTTTTTTTCTCTCTCTTTTTCTTTGGAAATTGTATTGTGACATTTTTGGAAAAATTATTTTCATGGAAATGAATCTAAACAGGTTAATAATGTTACAGTTTTGTGCTGTCTTTTTTAGAACTATTTAATTGCGATAATGTGTTTCTGAATATGGAAAGAGAAAAAAAAATTACCTAGAAAGAGTTTGGCACATTTATTTGATCCAGGAAAAAAATCGCATCATGCTTGAGATTTTTTTTTCTTCCATTTTTTTTAAAGACTCTTCTTTTTTTTATTTAAAAAAAAGGATAATCGAACCCATTTCTGTATCATCAAAAATACATTGCATTTGTTATAAAACTTTTTAGCGAGGTTCTAGCATTGTTCTTTAGAAATTAAAAAAAAAAAATGATAGGGGGAAAATAACCGCTAACAATAAAAATTGTCGCTTTTTAGAAAAGTATGTTTTAAACGAGAGTTAAAAAAATCGTTCTATGAATTTTTATACATTCAGATGACAAGATTATTAAGAACTCTGAATAGCGAGTGAGAAAATATTAACATCACACTGTTTAACTACACGAGGGCTTCTGGTGACGAACCTCGGAATTTTGAACCATGATCAAGTGACGAGATCTGAGCTGGCACCCCTCCTTCTCCTAACTACACCACCACACCAACGGAGGACGTTTGAGCTCTCGACAGATTTAACGTGCATCAGCCTCCTTCCCGGTGGGTCTTCAGCAAAACTAGTATCAAACTCATGACACGCCGGATACGAGTCCGTCACCTTGACCACTAGGCTACCACGGCCACGTAAGGTCTTTGAGCTTCCGTAAATGTAACGTAAATCAATATGAATTCTCAGTATGGTATTAGTAGTATCAACACTCAAATCAGTGGTGTAACGTAATCCACACAACCCCTGCATTGCGGAAGGGGCAGGATTTCAGAGGGCACGAAAGTTATGGTTTTGCTCAAACCTTTTGCCTTAAACCTGACGGTACAGGGGTCCCTAATGTTCTCCGTTTGCCACTGATTTAGATTCATGATTCTATAGAAAAAACACCACCCGTGAGTTCGCAACCATGCCCACATGTCTACCACGGCCGAATATTAATCTTGGGAAAAATGGAGAAGAAAATCTTTAGTCATTTAAAAGCTGCATACATGTATAATTGGTAATACATACATTTGGCCTGAAGGTACTAATTATAACATTTAATACCATGACTATAGTGCATAATAATATTTTCTATCTTTTTTACTTACCTTATTTTTATATTTAAGGATTTTATACTTATAAAAGGAATTATTTTTTTTAAATGAAGGGGAAAAAAGAAATTTTTTGAAATACGATTTTTTTTATTAATCTAGATTAAAATTTCTTGTACAAGTTTAACAATGGCGGAAAACAATTTAATTTAATTTGACAAAAAAATTCTATTCTAAAAAACATGTATTTTTAAAAAAATTTGCGAAAAAAAAGTACGAGGAAAAAAATTAAAGGAAAACAATACGTTACAAAATGATATCGAAACCTTTTCAATTACATCATTATCTACTTTATTGGTTATAGAAGTAAAATCAGAATGAAGGAAGTCATTCAAGAAACTTCTATCAAAATTGGATATATTTGCGTATTTGATAATATCTCATTCTTATCATGCCATATTAGTTTATTGGCATTTTATTTCTCACTTATTGAATAACGGAAGTAGTTTTCTTCTCTTCATTTGATAAATTGTATTGAAAAGAGCTTTGAGAAAGCATGTATTTGCAATTTGTTATTTATTTCCTAATGACACGATTGTATTTAAAAAACCCTATTAATGAATTATTACAAGTGATTTTTCTTCACAAAACATTTTTTACATACTTTCGTAAGTGGTCGATATCAGAGAAGTTATTCAAAAAAGGTATAGTATCTTAAGTGAAAATTGAAACGGTTTAATTGATGAATTTTTGTTTAATTTGCTATGGATTAATGAGTTACTTAACTTGGGAATATTTAACATTCTCACAAACCAATCTTTTTGAAAAAAAATCGAATATTGTACATCAGGGGTTTTAAACTCGTGACCCTCTACGAACACTTTTGCGGCCCGACTTGTATACCGTTACGCAGTAATATATAATAAAATATCAAAATTCATCCCGAAATAAGAAATATAGTAGTAGGGAAAAGATGCGTAAACATTAAATTTTTCGTGTTCTTTTATTTATGTTTATTATAATGCAGTGGTTCTTAATTTTCGAACACCGTGGCCCTCTCTTTTATGTATCAACCTGATATCCCCCCAATGACTCCCAATACATGACTCAGTGATTTAATGTAATCGTTATCGTATTGGCACGCAATGATATCAGTTCTTAATTTTTGCGCGTGTTTTTCTACAATATATTTTTTGATAATGTTACGCTGTAGTAATGGCTGTGAAATTGCAGACAATTAAAAAAAACTGAATTAATTAATATTCTTGATCGAAATATATATTATAGTAGAGTTTTTTTAAATTAGGAACAATGTAGTGATCTAGTCTAAAATGGCACATCTTTCAATTTCCCAACGTGACCTTTCAAAGTACAAAAAAACCCGAAAATATTAACATTAAATGAGAGGCCTTCTCGGACCCCCTGGGTAGGTACTGAGGATCACCAGGGGTCCGCGGACCATAGTTTAAGAAACAATGTATTATTCGAAATAAACGAATGTCTATGAATATGGATTTTTTTTTGCGGCCCAACAAGTTAAACCTAGTTTGCTTGGTGCAAGTTAGCCTTTGACAGTTTAAAGCCGCTTTCGCACCAAGGCAGTCAGCGTCGAGAGTTGAGTATCTAGCCAATCAGAGACTTCATTTCGCCCGATATAAAAGTCTCTGATTGGCTAGACGTTCAATGCTGGACGCTGACTGCCTTGAGGTAAATGCGCCTTTACACCCTTGCTGTACAGCGGGGGTGTCAAACCCGCGGCCCATATGTGGCCTGAAATGAACATTTTTATGGCCCGTACAGTATATCGGCATACAATATATATAATAAATCAAAATTTCTCCGTAAATAGGAAAGATAGCAGCAGAGAAAAGATATCAAGTGTCAGGACGTAAACATTAAATAATTTTCTTGTTCTCTTATTTATGTTTACTATAATGTATAATTCGAAATAAGCTTACGTTTCTATTTATATTGATATTTTTTGCGGCCCAACTGAAGTCAGGCCTTGTTTTTTTTGGCACAAGTTAGTCTTTGAGTTTGAGACCCTTGCTGTACATGTTTCTAAAGAAAATTAATTATAAAAAATATTTTTCAAGAGAGAGAGAGATTTATATATATATATATATATATATATATATATTAACGTTACTCTATAAAGTAAGACGATGGATACTGGCAATGCATCTCGTAATTTTGAGCCTCGGTCAAGTGACGTGGACAACACTTGAAATGACACTACTTCTCGAAACTACCAGTCACGTACAATGGCTGGCTTGTACAATGGCCCGCACAATTTGAGCTTGAACAGCTTTAACGTGTATCAGGTCCCTTTACACGGCGAGTCTTTACTGGCAATTTCTCAAAAGGAACAACTATCAATAATGACATAGAAAATTTAATGAGTAAGTACAAATATTTAAATGGCAACAAAAGTTTACTGTTTCATATAAAAAATTTGGATTAATTTTGGGAAATGTAGAGAATTAAAACGTGATTTTCATTATCATTTACTTATTAACATGGTTATAAAAATTCTGTTAAAACTTTCGTTGCATTAAGTGCACCTACACTTAGAAGATATCCATTCTGTTCACATGATGAAATCTGAATGATTTTATGATACATAAAACAAAGCAGATGAAAAAAGGGGAAATTATTTCAATAATTTCATTTGTAATAGTCTTATATGATTAAAACCAAATGCTAATTTTAATCTATAAACATCATATACACAAAATTTTTGATTTCATTAAAAATGAATTAATTAGTATTCGAATAAATGTAAGTATTAAGTAGTTCATCACTGAAAATCAGCGAACGTAATTGAAAAAGAATATGTAATAGGGTCATTTTAGTCAAAGATCTACTTTTTCAGTCATCGTTCTTCTAATTTAACGATTTAAAAAATAAGTCATTTGATTACTTTTAAAAAAGACACTTTTGAAAAACTTCCTTTTCACATCATCGAAAGGAATACAAATTCAGTTTCACATGTTATTTTTCATTACTTACTGACACAGTATTCGAAAAAAAAACAACTTTGAAAATTAGGCATGGATAGAGTAAACTTGAAAGAAAAACAGCTTGACAGCCCTGTTTCATAGCATTTTACAGTCAGTTTATCTTTTCCTTCAGGTAACCACTGATCCATTTTACGATAGAGGCACAATTTGTGTATTTTGGCGATTACTGCCGAAAAACTTCCTTCCCTGTCGCAAACCGGAATCGCCGGAAGCTCAACCCCAAACACTCTAAGAGTAAAGTTTAGTTGCACCTAGGCGCATATCGACCAATGTATTTACACGAGAACGCAGACTGTTTTAACAAATCTTATAAATGTATTATCGTGTTCAAAAAAAATGTTAGTAGAATGTTTTGGGATGGATATTGTAGTTCTACAACTTCTTCAATTTCTCTCTCACTGATAGATAGTCCTCTATGTGGTGATATTATTTAGAGGTCGTATTCACAGATTCATGACTCATTCACAGTTACAGATTTTGGGGGATATGGGCCCATGACTATCGTCGTGTAGTCGTGGGTTTGTGTCCTGCTGCCACTGAAAGCCTCCCGTGTAGAGGAGCAAATGAATGTATAAACTGTTGAGGTTCTAAATCCTCACGTCGGAGTAATGATTAAGTTTGGAATGCCAGACGTCGTCCTTGACACTTAACCGAGGAACAAAATGACGAAGTCCGTTACCAGTATCCTCGTGCCCTTAGTAGCCTAGTTATCAAGGTAACGGACTAGTGGCCGGCACGTCATGAGTTCGAGCCTAGTACCGATGAAGACCCATCGTGTAGAGGGTCGATGAACGTTAAATCTGACGAAGCTCAAGTGTCCTCCCGTTGGTGTAATATTTAAAAGGAGAGTGCCAGGTCAGGTGTCGTCCTCGCCACTTGACCATGGTTTAAAATGACGAGGTCCGTCACCAAAAGCCCTCGAGTAGCAAAATAGTGCGACGTTAATATCGACTCACTCGCGTTATCACTCGTGTTGATTTGAAGTGTGTCCTAAATAAATAGACAGTTGAAATTTTATCAACGTTGCACACATTATGTTGAGAAAAAAAATATGTATTTAATTTTAATAAGGTTAAACTTTTTTTTTCCTTCGGTTTAGAATGTAAATATATTTTAAACAAAGACAAAAATTTAAAAAAAAACCCGGTGATGAAACATATTTTTTTAATAATACTTCAAATAGAAAGGAAAAATTTATTTTATAGATAGTTAATGATTAAATTAAATTACACTGCTGGACAATTGAAGGACGGATCACAAATTGCTATGTATCATAACATTAAGCGAGACTGAGGCATAGTAGGAAAAAATATAGTTGCCACACCGTTCATACATTAGAATAAAGAATATTTATTCTGGAAAGTACAAAAGCTGTGAAACATCTGAAAGAAAAAAAAATGCTCATTTGGTCTGCGTACGGAGAAATGGAACAATGCATCTAAAAGTCAGCAGGCACCTTAAAGAAAGGTATCAGTACGGGATATGTCCACCATGGAGTGTGATGCAACATTCCACACGTCGTACCATACTTTGCACAACATTATCCAGCAGCTGTTGAGGCAATTTATCCCATTCTTCTGTGAGTGCACGGATGAGGGTCTTCTTGTTTGTCGGAGGATAGTTTCGACCAGCAACTTGCCTCCCCAAAGCATCCCACACATTTTCAATGGGGTTTAGATCTGGAGAACGCGCTGGCCATACGAGACGTTGAATACCCGCGCTGTCTAGACAATCCTGAACAGCGAGTGTTCGATGACATGTTGCGTTGTCGTCCATAAAATCAAATTTATCACCGACAGCACCACGGAAAAGACGAACATGAGGAAGTAGAACTTCATCAACGTATCGTTGGTCCGTCATAGTCCCATTCGCAACCACATGTAGGCGCGTGCGGCCATTGATCATGATGCCGGCCCACACCATGATACTGCATGTCGGATATCGGTCCTTTTCCTGGATATTTTCTGGACGATAAGCAGTACCACTCTCGCGCCAGATCAGTTGGCGTCTACAATCCGATGACAGACTAAACCTACTCTCATCTGAGAATAGTACGCTCGCCCAGTCCTGTTCAGTCCAATTGTGATGCTCACGACACCATTGCAAACGGGCAGTACGGTGCTGTCTGGTCAATGGGACACACACAACAGGTCTGCGTGCGTATAGTCCCCTCCCCCCTCAAACGTCTGGCAACAGTTTTTCGGGAGATCTGCTTTCCTGAGGCAGCAAGAAACTGATTTGCCACCTGCTGAGCTGTGGTGCGCTTGTTCCTCTTTGCTGATAGGACGATATATCTGTCTTCTGCAGGCGTCGTACTTCTAACACGACCTCCCCCGTGCCGTCTACTACACATTCGAGTAGTTTTAAATGACTTCCACAGCCGTGAAACAACGCTGTGAGCGATGTCGAACTCCCTGGCAACATCCGTTATTTTTCGCCCTTCTTCGATCTTTCCAATAATTCGGTCACGCATAAAATCATCTATGTGATGTCAGGAAGACATGCCAAAAATTTTAAGTTCGTCTATTAAATCTTTCCTGTAAAACTTTGACTTGAAACAACAACTGTCCACACGCGTCAAAACCTTAGCTCTTATGAACGCTATCACGTGATGAACAGACGTGGAAAAAAAATTTGCATGCTCATACTTCTTCTTACTAATATCCCGCACTTATTCTAATTTTCCACATTTTGCTTCCTTTCATTTTGTGGTTGCTATGGATGATAGTGTTATCCGTCCTTAGGAATTGTCCAGCAGTGTATTTGTAATGTCTATTAAAATGAAGGTAAAAAACGTGTATATTAAATTAATGGAACGAATTTTTTTAATTTAAATTCATTACTTTTGTCATAGTTCCTAAAAATGCAATTGCAAAAATAATGTTACATTCATCTTTATTAAATTGAAAAGTAGAAAAGTATCACTTGTTGTAAATATAAATATGGTATCAAAACAAAATATTTTCAAATTCCGGTAAATAGAATTTTTCAACTAATTCGCTTAGAAACAAAGTCACATGTTTAAATTAACTATATCCTCAAATGTTTCCATTTGGCCTTAATTAAGAGATTTTATAAATATTTTAAACTTGAAATTGAATTGATTTGTGTGCTGATATTTAAAATAGTTTTTAAGACACAGAGATTTACTTTTTAAACAGAGCACAAAAATTCTTACTTAAATTAAGATTGATTGAAAATATTCCATTTTTTTCTGTACTAGAGAAAATTTACTGCTAGCTTAGAGTTTTGTTTAAGTGTAATTTAATATATAATATTATTTTTGGAAGTAATGTACAGTGTAAAATATTTTTATTTAATTTATAAAATTTATTATAAAAAAAACTTTCTCTAAAATGAACAGAAAATCATGAAATGAATCAGTGTGTAAAATATAATATTTCAAATATTTTCCTTTCGAAAAAATTATTTTATTTTTTTCAAAAAAAATATTTTTACATACATATCTTACGTAAATTATTAATAACTATAATAAGAATTTGAAATTTGGTGTGTTCATTTTTTTTATCCGAAGTAAAAATGTCAACTTTTTCTGTCAATAATTACAGTAGTTTCTTAACTAATTTTGACAATGGAGAATAATTGAGGTTGTTATTTTCAATAGAGAAATTTTTCACTAATTTTGAGTAATAATTAAATTAATTAATAATTTAACTCTATAAGCTCATCTTCCAGTTTCATCAAATCTCCTCAAAGTTTATAGAATACCCTCTTAGTCTCAACACTTCCTGGTGTGTCTATGTGATTTCTGTATTAATGTCATTAAATTTCTCTTTTTAGAAGTTTCTTCAACCTCTTTACACCGTCGTACGGTTCTGTTGGCTCCTCGAAAGAGGGGCCCAACAGAACCCACTTTCCATTTAGCTCTCCATTTAGCCCAATGTTGCACGGGCTTTTTTCGTGGGTATAATTTTATCCCCGTGGAAATTTTCTCTTTCTCCCTGAACACCAACAATTCTAGGTGTGTGTCATACGTGATGTGAGTGATTTCTATATTTTTGTCATCTAAATTTCCTTTTCCGAAATTTCTTCCATTTCTTTTTTTGTCAGAATTTGCTTTTTCCATTCTTTTCTTTTCCCTTTGTTCAGCCCGACGTTGTGTGTGCACGGCCTTTTTCAAATATGAAACTCTTTTTTCCCCGGATAAGATCTTTTTTTTCAAATTTCCATTCTCGATTAATAATTTACAAAGCTAATCCAGTTTTTTTCACAAGAAAAGAGGCAATCTACGAATTTATTATTAAATAATTAATTTTGTAATTAATAAAAGGCAATACAGCCTTAATTTTTTTTAAAAAATATTAATTTCTATTCATTCATTCTAATCTACTCATTTTTGTTAAATAATGAATCAAAAAATTCTTACAGTTAGCTATTAAAACGACTGCTTATTCTTGGATGCGTGTTCTTAAATTCATACGTAAACAAACGTATCTATTTACGTAAAACTATCTTCACACGAAACGGTAAACGCAAAAACGCGCCGAAGGTACCAAAAGATGGAAAAAGATCCGAGGAATCCATTTTGACCATTTAATTTCTTAAATTTCTATTATTTAAAAATATATTAATTAAAAACGATAAAAATCACAACTCATCTGCATTGTTGTAACAATGAATATCTAGTTTGGCTGAAAAACTCAGTTTTAGACGCCAACTTACGTCATTTTTATAACAATAACGTTGTTAGGTGAATATTGAGTTGAATGTTTTTAATGATTTTAATTAATATTTTTTCAACTAATTGCAATATCGGAATATAAATAGTCAAAACGGCTTCCTCGGATCATTCTCGATCTTTTGGTACCTTTGGCGAGTTTCTGCGTCGTGCGATTCGTGAGAAGATAGACACACATAGATAGATTGATAGATACGTTTGTTTACTTACGAATTTTTATATTGTAGATGAAAGATTCTTAATAATAAACACGGATAGACTTAATAATAAACACGGAATATGTACTTGCATGCATATCTAAAATTAAAAAAAATTACATTTTTAAAACTGCGTTTAAAGCAAAACGCAAGACGCAAGCATAGTAATAATATCCACAACTAAAATAATATCAAATGATGCACATTTATGATAAAACAATTCAAAATATATTAAAAAGCAAAACATTTTCATCTAAAGGTAGTTTTCGTAGTTATATTTGGTAGAAGACTTAGTCTGCATACTATCAGCTAATCTTGAATATAATCTTGAATCTTGAACTGCTAATCTTCACGCGGTCACCCCAAAATGTCTTAACGGTCCACCGGACGATCGCGATCGACTTAATGTTTATTCCTGTGTTAAGTGTTTATACGATATTTGAAGCTCACGTGATTTAGTAGTAGTAGGACTTCGTTGAAACGATTGCTGAAAGTGTTCAACAATTGCTTCACTCACATTAGGCCTGAGATTTCTAGGAAGCTTTCATCCCTGGCTATTTCTTTGAACATTTAATACTATCGCTGTATTGGTTTTGTACTAGGAGGTTTGCTTCTATAACAGTGAAATTTATGCTAAACATTAATAGATGATTTCATATTGTGAAACCAAAGTACACGTTATACTTTCCTCTTGCATTGACGCCACCATTCGCAAAAAAAAAAAAAAAATTATGTCATCCTTAGAAATGTTCCACTGAGTCATTTTTGAAGGAGCATTTACGCCCTCTACTGCACAATAAAACTACTGAAAATTATATTAAATGATCAGTTTGAAATGAATTTTTCTAATTAAGGCAAGTCTTTTGTTTAGCCCTATATTTACAAATACATGTTTTCTTATAAAAAGAAATAGCACAGCTATGCCATAAAATATACAAATACACAAAATAGAATTATTTAGAATCTTATAGGTCAATGAACAAAAAAAGAATGTGTTCAAAAAACCAATTATATTTTTATAGGGGTAGACTTAAGATATGTTCTGACACCAACACAATATTATTTCGAAAATTGACCACTGGATGTTTTCAGGGTTTTGTTACATGGGCATAAAGAACAAAGCGAAGTAATGGGACTTTTATAAATCTATTTATGTCACATGACAAAGAAAAAGAGAGAAAAATGGCAGAGCGTCACGTTTCGAACGTTCTGTTTCTCTCTTTCATCACTCTCGAATTCTTTTTTTGGTACATCAGAACATTTTGTTCCTGTCTCTTACGAAACAGAAATAAAAATGAACCATGATCCTTATGGTACCAAATTAACCATTGTCATCTGCGAAACCATAAAAAAAGTGAAGGAGGACAATAGAAACTATTCTTTTTCCACACAGTCTATAAACGTCTTATACAAATAGAATGCCGACATTGGAGTTCTTTTTTAGATAAATCTTGTGGCACTTATATCCGTAACCTACTGAGATATAATCCTTGAAAGTTTGGGATGCATACGTATATGACAAGCAAAATTCCGATATTGAAAAGTAGTTGGTGCATACTTATGAAATGCCTTCTTAATCAGAAAAAAATTAACCTATTAATAAGTTTTTTTCTTCTACGTGGTACTGATTTTTCATATTGATTCTTTTTTGGTACATCTGATCTGTATTTGTGTTATGTTAGTGAAATTGTAAAATTATTATTAATGTTTAATTACGAAGTATATTAACGTAAAAAATGTTGTTGTCACCTTGTGATACCTCCCTGCCCAGGGGTATCATCTCTTCATCCACGCGATCTAGATTTTTAGGTATAAATGATTGATCCCACTCGAACCTTCCATAACATATAAATCTAGTTTATTATTATGTCAACATATATATTAATCAATGCAAATCAAGTCTTACTAGGAAAATCAGATCAGGAATGATACGACGTAATTATTAATACTAAGTTAAATTCGCCCCTGAAATCCTACTCAGTATCTTTGTGATAAATTAACCTCCGAATATTTATCTGTAGCCAATTTCTTAACTAGCTAGAATTCGCTCCATAATTAAACTTTAATAATCAATCTCTTACCGATATCACACGGCAATCAGCAACCAAGTTCTATGTCTTCCTCTTGTATTTTATTCCTTTAATATTTATCGTCTATATATCTTTTATCCGACTTGATCCAGCTTCTATGCAACTTTCTGGCTTCTAACCAACTTCTATATGGCTCCTATAATACTCTTCGGCCTCCAGCCGACTTACTCACGAATGCAAAAGCTCCAATATATATAATCATTCATTAATCTGCATATCGCTTTTTCTTCTTGAGAAGGTTGAATTCAAATGCCATTCTGGCCCCAAAGATTCCCCAAGAGGATTAGTTTAGAAGGTGCGATAAAGACTCGTCACAACCTGATCGATGGAAAAAATTAGATTAAGGCCCATAAAATTCATCGTATCAAGGGACTAGTTTTACGTTTGCCGTTAACTGTAGCTTTGAGCACAGAATGAGTGACAGTAAGATTTTGCATGGTCCCACTACATCTGTGTGGGAGAACACTCTGGGGGTTTCAGTGACCTCTATATCTTCCTTCCTACACACCTTTAACCTTTTCGAGTGGACGTGCAGTTATTTAGGTTGTCCTCATGCCGCAAAGGCACTATACATGTACAAACATCCTTAACTTCTCCGGGATTGGAATCCAGGCTCTACGGTACAACAGTAAGCGTCACTAACCACTATACCGGATGGATGGTGATGTAAAAATGTAAATTTTCTCATATGCAAACATTTTATTTAAACCAAAAGTTGTTAATGGACTTACTTAACTCTATTAATTAAAGACAAAGAATACCACATACTAGATATTATTCTACGACCACTTGTTTAATATGAAGTAGAATCAGTGGCACACACAAGTGGGGGGTCCTGAGGGTCTGGACCTCCCCCAAAGCCCTTGATTTTTTCTGATTGATTATAATTCTAAGTATATAGTACGTAAAATTTAATTAATTACTTGTTATTAATGATTAATTTTATTAATTAATGCGAATTATTTATTCAAAAATTAGGTTTTCACTGTGTTTTGTTCTCGAAAATCGACAAAATCAAAAGCAGCATGATACAAGAATGGTGAACTTTCGACCCCGGTCCCCCCCCGGAAAATTCCTGTGTGCGCTACTGAGTAGAATGAAACCTTTCGTCACTCAAATCCACCAACACCCGGCGAGTCAATAACTAGACAAGGTGCAAATGGATATTTTAAATATCTGGTCCTATAATTCCGGCACACTGCGAGATGAAAGCGTGGCATGAAGAATTCGGTTTTACATGTGGAACCAATAATATTTGATTGGATTTATGTTCGATGAGTTCGGAGGCCAAGTTATAACATGAAATTCTCCAGAATGTTCTTCGAACTACTTCCTGATGATTCATTTTTTATGATATGGTGCATTATCCTGTTTGTATAAACACCATTACCCGTAGGAAAAACTGTCGACATGAAGGGGCGCACCCTGGTCTTGTCTCCGGATCAACGAGCTCATGGTTCTTGGTGGAGAGTGGTCGTAATTGATTAGAGTTCTGTCGAGTTGCCGCTTAAGACCCATCATAAGGAAAAGTTGGTACGTATTTAACCTGTCAGGACTCAAAGTGTCTTCACACTGGCGCGGTATGAAAGTTCAGACACTGGCTTCGTCAGTTGATCATGGTTCAAAATTACTTGATCTGTCGCCAATAGACCATGGGCTGCTTCAGAGTTCAATAAATCAGTTAATAATCAATAAATTATATATATATATATATATATATATATATATATATATATATATATATATATATATATATATATATATATATATATATATACAGTCGAACCTTTATATTATGAATTTTTCTGAATAGCGAACTTTTTTCTGGAACCTTGAACATTTTACGATTTTTTTTCGTAAAATAACCTCCCTATAGCGAAGTGCAATTTCTATATAACGAACTTTTTCTCTTGTGATTCAATTTTTCTCTCTCTATTTTTGAAATATTTCTGGACATTTCAAATTATTCTCTCTTTTAACACATTTTATGGTGGTCATAAATCTTGAACTGGTTTTATTAAGTGTCAAACTCGCCGAGAGAAATAGAATTCTGGGCGTTTCATCCAAAAAGTGCAACCTTTTACCCCCATTCTCCAGTTCACTGGAAACA
Source organism: Trichonephila clavipes (assembly GCA_019973935.1). NCBI lineage: Eukaryota > Metazoa > Arthropoda > Arachnida > Araneae > Nephilidae > Trichonephila > Trichonephila clavipes. The sequence goes on along the minus strand of BMAU01019544.1, from coordinate 664,321 downwards.
TCTTCGATATTCCCTTTCATCCTCAGTAGAGTTGTCTCGTTTCCTTTAACTGTAACTCTCCTTTCATTTGTAGCGTTGATCAGCTGTACCGATAACTTCGTTTCTAGTAGCTCGAAACGTAAGTGCTTGAGCATCAAAGAAAAAAATTAAATTATTCAGGAAGTGGATAAAGTCATCAAGAAACTTTCCTCGTAGTTTCTATTTTATTATTTTTGTATAGGTAAGATATATAAAATAAACATACATTAATTTTAAAAAGGTGTGAATAATTACTTTTTTATTATATTGTGCTTATGAATTTAAAAATTTTTATGTGGTTTATAAAGTATATTAAAAGATGAGCCTCTATATAACGAACTTTTTTCCGTGATTTAGCGACTTCGTTATATAGAGGCCTGACTGTATATACAATTTTTAAAAGCTCAGAAATTATATGCAATGTTATTTAAAAATAAATTAAATGCCTATATATTTTCCACGTTCCTAATGAATAACATTTTTTTTCTGTAGTTAAAAAGTCTAAATTTATGTAAATTATATTCTCATTTTTACGAGAAATTAATAATATTATATTAAGTAACATTTCACAGAATTGTTAAAAAGTATTTTTACTAATTCTCGAGAGTTGGTTTCCGAATTATCATACTAGAAATGTTTGTATTTACATATATTTCGAAAGAAACTTGCTGAGAAAAGCACAAAAATACTGTTAACAAGTGAAGTATGATAAACAGATTTTTTTTTTATGATAAAATCCGACATAAATTTCAAAAATATTTCTAAAAAATATTTTAAAACGAGACGAAGCAATGCAAATAAACTGCACATTTGTATGAATCTTAAAGGAGTAAATTCATAAATCAAATTCACATAAATCAACAAAAAATGTCTTAAAGTTGTAGCAACTGAATTTTAAAGCAAATATCGAAATAGATTCATGAATAAAATTCGAATCAACCAGTCAAAAATGCCAAAAACATGTTTCAGTTTAAACAAGCCACTTTTTATTTTATCTTTTCGCATTTTTCGGTATTCTTATAAAAGCCTTTGGCTACGAACAATATTAATCTTCCTAACCCTAATTTTCTTCTAATTTCGTAGATAAACAAAAGTAAGCGCTATTCAAGAGTACTCTACATTTTTGCTTCGAGATATGAACACGTAGATGGGTCGTTTTCTTAGACGGTTTGTTTATGAACGAAACCGGACGAAATCGGTTCTCTTTCTCAACATAATAGAGTTTTTAATGTGCCAGGTAAAAGTAGGCCGTCTCCTCCAACCTAACCAGGCCAAAAGAATGCGTCGGCAGTTTTCCCTCGACCTTGGTATTGAGGGCATACACCCTCGTTGCCAGAAATAAACGTTCGACTATACGGAGCAATGCGTCATGTTTCTAATGAGGATTTTTTCGTTTCTAATTTTGTTCGAACACGCGAATTAATTTATGCATTTGTACAACCCTTGAGCGCATCCAGAGTTTTGAATGAGGGGATTCTATCGAAAAAGAATTCGCTGAAAAGAAAGAAAATATCGTTTGCAATTAAGCTCGAAAGACTAATAACGAAAGCTAATTTTTTCTTTTTTTTTTCTGATTATGAAGTTGTGGGGAAATACTAACCTGGATATATGTTTTCTTAATAAATGTCAAAAGAATTGACCTTATTCGTGCAATTAACGTTTTAATTGTGGTTATTTGTTTTAATTCAGAATGTTTCGTGTACTCTTTCTGAAATTAATGTGGATAAACGTGAAATAGAGAAAAAGTATCTTTCATTCACTTTTAAAATTAGTATTTTATTATTATTTAGTCAGTATTAGTGAAAATTACCTTTTATTTGGATTTAAATTCGGAAGTTTCGGAAATGAGGTAGCGTACTTTTAAAAAACATAAAAATTGAACGAAAATGATGTCTAAGATTATTCCTCATGCTAAATTTAGTGGCTGCGGTTCCCTAGTGGTTATGGTCACGAACTCGTAGCTGGAGTGTCGAGTCCTGGTGCGACTGAAGACCCTCCGTGTAGGGGCGCCCAATGCACGTTAAATCTGTTGAGGCTCAGTGTCTATTGGGATAGTAGAAGAGGGTTCTACCAGCTCAGGTATCGTCTTCGTCACTTGACCGAGGTTCAAAATGACGCAGTTCGTCGCGAATAGTCCTCGTGTGGAATTATAGTGCGAGGTTAAGGGGACATGGAACGATTTAAGCAAAAAATTTTAATTTAAGGATTTTCAAAATTTTTTTGGTTGCTTCCTATGTGCCATGTAAAACAGATTTTGTGCTCAAAATTTCATAAAAAGTTAGCCATTTAATGTTTTCAGGAAAAAACTTTAAATTTGTGAAGTGATTTTAAAATACTACTCCTCACACACACACATACAAAAATTTACGTACACGCATGAAATTTAAATTATAAGTACGTCCAAAACTATGCATAACAAAAGTTGGTTTGGGTTTTGCGATAACATGATTGTGTGGTATTTGTACAATACTTCTTTTTATGAATCCTTATTGAAAATTCCTTAAAAAATTTACAAATTCTAACTTGAATTATTTTTTAAAAAATAAGTATTACTTTGATTAAAAAATGCATACCAACTTTTGTTAGTAGTAACAATAGGTAAAAAAATTCAAAGCATTAGGCACAATAGAAAAAAAGCCTTAGCATTGTAAATGAAGACAGACTAGTTATTTTACCTTTCTGAGATAAGTAAGTTTAAAGATTTGATTTGCCATAGGGATGTGAATAAAAATGAATGTAAAAGCTATCATAATTCTGCGTTTTTTGAGTTTAGACTTTTCAAATTTTGTGAGGTTATAGAAAAGTATATAAAAAATAATTTTAACTAGAAAGATTAGATTTGATTTTTTGACCGATTTTTGTCAATTGAATCGTACTGTATCCTATTAATAAAACTCATGGTAAATTTTTCTATAGGTTCTATAATTACGTATTGGAAAAATATTTTTCTTTCTGTATTTGTAAAAAGATATTTGGAATATGTCAACTCACATAAATAATTTTATAAACTTCGATTGACTGATCGTATAATAACGTAACAATCCAAAGCAAAACGTCTATCGGTGACGAACTACATAAATTTGAGCCTCCATGGGATGATGAAGATGATATCTTCTGCTAGAACTCATCACTGTGTCCAAACTTTCCCGCCACGAACCACCCCGAAGACAACAAATTCGAGCATCCCCTTCTCTACTCAACGGATTTTTAGAGGCACCAAACCTCGAATTTATGACTGAACAGAAACAACTTGGGGTACGAGTTCACGACCACAACTATTCGTTTGTCACTCATCCGGTATAGTGGTTAGCGATGCTGACTACTGTGCCGTAGAGTCTGGGTTTGAGTCCCGGAGAAGGCATGGATGTTTGTAGATGTATAGCGCCTTTGCGGCATGGGGGTACTCTAAATAGCTACAACTCTTCTCGTTAGGGTGATGGAAGGGGAGGAGAGGTGGAATATCTATGACCACCTGTACGGTGTTCTCTCTCCAAATTAAGGTGGATCCGAACCGAAACCTACTGTTACCTGCATTGTGCTTAAAGCTATGGATAACTGCAAGCGTACATCTACACTTTTTCTGCAATAAATTTCGTGGGCCTTGATCTGACATCGTCAGGCAGGTGACATTTGTAACCACTAATTGTTTTCTGAGGTGTAATCAGTTTCGAAGCGTTTCATAAAATGAATGCAATAATGGATAAGTAACATCTCAATACTTTTAAAATCCTTTAAATAATGATAAAAAAAGGAACTCATAAGCACCGTTATCTCTGAATTAGTTATTTTTTTGAATAATCTTTTAAAAAAGGTTTTTATTCTTTACACCTTAAAAAAATAAAAACAAGCGATATAAAATATTCATAAAATTACAAAATAAATGTGACAGTCTCTATATTTTTCTGAAATGAAATGCCAAACGGGTTTCAGAAATCAACTGTGATTTATATTTACAATGAAAAAAAGACTTCCAAAAACTTAGATAAATTTTCAGTAGCACGACGTACTGTAAAGGATTTAGTTTGAATTAAAGAAATCATATATATATTCAGTCTAAAAGTTTATATATATATATATATATATATATATATATATATATATATATATATATATATATATATATATATATATATATATATATATATCACGTTTTGGAGAAATTCTTCGATTGACAGGAGAAATGCAACGGGCAGCCGTTTGTCCTATTATATTTTATTTCAATATTCAGTAAAGTCTGCACTCCAAAAAAAAGCCATGACAAAAAAGAGGGCTCTTTCAGCGTTGATCAGAAGCGAGTGAGTCCTTAGAACACGTGTCTTCTTAAAGTCCGGCGAAAGTAAAAGTCAAAGTTCCTATGCGGGAGGTGCCCCAACTGACACTTGTGGGGCTGGGGATTCATCTCATATATATATACAGTAATTGTAATGAATATTGATTCATTAATTATTAATATAGTACACTTTAAGTGTAAAGGACGGCCATTTCTGGACGTATTTCCTAATTCTGAACAACGTAAATTGACCTGGATTGCACGTGAGCTTATACTAAACTCTCCCAACTTCCGTACCACTCCAAGATGTGGATTTGTAAACCCTGATAGATTTAATGAGAACCAATAAATCAACGTATCTTTGAAAGGACGAGACGGGAAACTACCCTTCGCTTCTTAGACCGCATTGAGGTATGAGGTACCAACTCTGGTATCACTCTCATAATCTCTAACCTCAGTGCAAAGTTATAGTGACCACGTTAGCCTAGTGGTCAAGAGAGTGAATGAATATTGACGTCGCACTGTTCAGCTACTCGAGGGCTTTCGTCGACGGACCTCGTAATTTTGAACCATGGTCAAGGGACGAGGACGACACCTGAGCTGGCACCACCTCTCCTAACTACCACACCACACTAAAGGAAGGAGGTTTGAGCTCTCGACAGATTTGACGTGCATCGCTCTCATTCACGGCGGATCTTCAGCGGAACAAGTTTCGAACTCATAACAAGCCGTTACCTCGACCACTAGGCTACCGCGACTACAGCCTAGTGATCAAGGTCATGGATCAGAGACTGGCACGTCAGGAACTCAAGACCCATCATGTAGAGAGGGCCGATGCTCAAGATTCTCCTTAGTGGCGTGGTATGGAAGTTCGTAGATTGGGGTGTGTGCTCAGGCGTCGTCCTCTTCAGTAGATAATGGTTCAGAATGACGAGGTCCGTCCGCAACAGCTCTGGTGTTGCTTTCTAGTGCCACGTTAATAAACACACAGAGCAAAAAACTATAATTTGATGCCATTTTTCTTGAAGGGTTGCAAATATTTTTTCCATTGTCTTGGAGATAATCTAGTGCAATGCATAAAAGAGTGATATTTCTTTATGCCTTGACAGTGAAATACTTAAGGTCAATAACAGGATTTGAAATTGAAGAGATGGTTTCTCTAATACGGTTATGTCAGAAACGAGTTTTTCAGTCGTTCCATTGCCTCGGGGTTGAAAATCGAAGTAACGAGCCGCCTCTTAACCCTTTTCTACAAATCCACAACCTTTTTTTACTGTTATTTTGCTTTGTTTGGTAATGACATCTTTTCACGAATGAAAGTGGTTTAAAGAGCGAGATATAAAGTACTTTTCTTGATGAACTGAACATTCTGATAGGGATTTTCTGTAGTTACGCGGTGTCGGAAATTTTAATTTTTGAATTTAGAAATATTTATGGATTAATTTCATAGAAAAAGGGTTTTAAAATTAACTTTGAAGCTTTTTATAAAGAATTTTTAAAATTTTCTTATAACGAATATTTTAATAAGATTTTTACTACAAAGTACGATATCGAAATTCCGAAATGTTTTTCTTATGAATTCAGAGTATATAAACTGTTATATAATTAATATTAAAAATAGTAAGATATTTCCTACACATTTATGTTTTGTCAATAACACAGTAAAATTTGAATGTAGAAAACAAGAAATAAATTAAAATTTTAATACATTTTTAAGTACCATTAAAAGCATTAAAAGAATTTCTACCATTTTTTAAAAAAAACCAGAAATATTTTTAAAATAAACGTAAGAGACATACATTGAACTTTTTAAAGGTCGGCTTTTGCATAAATAACGCTGGCGACTGTAGCCCCGACCGTGGATTCTGCTATATTATAGGTAGGAGTCCTAATGCTACACAAGACCCGCCGTGTATAAAAATAGCTGATATATATTAAAAATGTCTAGGCTCAAATTCCTGATTTCTGGCATAACCATATTAAGGTAACTGACTTCTTCAATATCAATTTCCTTTATTAATATTCTGCATTTCGCTGTCAAACAGAATTAAGAAATATTGCGGTATTGAGCATTACAATATATTTACAGGACGAAAAATTTGTGCACTGAAGATAAAAGATTAATTCACGAAGTTCAAAATTTGTACTAAAGTTAGATAGTGAAGAAAGTACTAGAACTGTGATACCATTTCATTATGCTAACTCACAACAAACGAAGAGTAATAATTCTTCCATTAAAAAGAGTGTTATATAATGCATTGGATGCTCATTAAATCTGTGAGGGCTTTAAAATTCTCACTTTGACGTGATGTGGAGAGTAGGGGACCAGGTAAGGCATTCAGCACACTTGAATGTACCTCAAATTGATGAAGTCCGCCTTCAGTAACTTCGTATAACTTCAAAATACGATGCTACTGAACAATTAATCATTGAATAACGTCAAATATGTATGTGGCATAATACTCGGGCTCGGTGAATATTTCATTTGATTTGCGTGTTTCAGTCTCATCCCGTAAAAAAATCATCGTGTATAGGGATGTCTGCGAAGAACGATAATTATATTCTCACTCGAAAGCTATTCGCAACGAACTTCATAATTTTTTGAACCTTGGTCAAATGACGAGGACAACACATGAGCTGGCACCATCTCCTAATTACCTCATCAACGGAAGGACATTAAGCCTCCACCTATTTAACAGGTATCAGTTCCCTCTACACGGTAAGTCTTCAGTGGAACCAGGACTTGAAGCCATGAAACGTCGGCCACGAGTTAGTGACCATAAATACCAATCTACCACGGTTACGTGACGTAGATGGAAAAATGCCAGCTCAAGGCTTGACATATTCATCTGGTGGTAGTCCAGGGCTGCGGTAGCCCAGTGGTCAAGGTATCGGAGCATGGCAGGCATGTCATGAGTACGAGCCCAGTACCACTAAAGACCCGCCGTATAGGACAGCGATGCACGTTAAATCTGTCGAGAGTTGAAACGTTCTTCCGTTGGTGTGGTGCGGTAGTTAGGAGAGGGGGGTGTCAGCTCAGGTGTCGTCCACGTCACTTGACCGTGGTTCAAAATGACGTGGTCCGTCGCCAAAAGCCCTCGTGTAGGTGAACAGTGCGACGTTAATATTCACTCACTCACTGATGGTAGTCCAGAATTACGAAAAATATTGGCTGTGATTCTTCGAACTTTGTGTCGTGCTGAAATAAGTATCTGAAAGTATTTAATTATGAACTCAGAAATTATTCTTTTTTCCTTTGATATTTGCTTTAATTTGTTAACAATAGAAAACAACTGACTCGCGTTACGAAAAGGGGAATTTTCTTGAAGAATAAAATAAATATACTTTGTGATTTAAAAAATTGACAGTATGCGGGTTCTTTTTTTGTTTATATTTATATGTATAAAGCTCCAGATAATTCCCAACATTTAGTTTTATACTTATATCAGAATGCAATCTTATTGTATATCTTATTCAAGTGTTTATCACTGAAGATTACAAAATAAAAAAACGAGCCTGTTTTCATGAGTAAAAACCTTTCTAGAGTGAATCTTGAAAAAATTCTTTACACAAGCTTATAACTGAAATAATTTAATTTCAGTTTAAAGGAAATGAGCATGATTTCTACTACATATTTTCGTTTCAAATATTTGGTTAAAAAACACGAGGAAATAAACCGAAGGAAAACAATGAGTTACAAATTGATATCAAAATATTTTCAATTATATAATTGCCCACTTTGTTAAAGAAGAAATTACCCGTATCGAGGAAGTCATTCCAGAAATTTGTATCAATTGAATATATTTGCATATTTGATAATAGATTCTTATTATCCTGTCGTATTAGTTAATGGGTTTTTTATCTCTTACTTGATAAAGAACGAAAGTATTGTGTTGTTCTTTCTTCTCTTTTTTTTATTTGTATTTAAAATAATTTTATGAGGAAAACCTTACTTGCAATTTGATTGTCATTTTACGAAAAATTTCACAAACATTACACACAAAAACATTTGATGATAAATGTGAACTGTCTTAAAGTATTCGATAATGCTAAATGCATTGTAAATCATTCCATAGTTTTCGTTTCCGGTATTGTGGTAGTTGAGTTGTGGGCTGAAATCCTCTCAAATTTTCAAAGTCTGTGAACCAATTTTCAGTTATAATATTCCTCACCCTTTTATACAATAACAATGTATTGAATGCAATAATAATGTATTTGAAAAGCTGAACACACAATACGGTTTTAACTATAAACTGTACAAAGTTTCAGATACATATTAGATTTTGTCTATGAAAAGCCCGTGAGAGTCACGAGTAATTACTAAACTTGTTTTCAATTTAGCATTGATGAATTAATTATCAAATACTTTGTGCAGTACTGATACATTTATAAATGTATTAGTATATTAATTTGAAAGTTATTTTTTATCATGTCAGAATGTATTTTGCTTTGCTTCTCTTCCGAAAATTGATAATTATTTCGAATCTTTTATTTTCGATAGGTTCGCACCCCCACGTAAGGTTATCATGCCCCTCCTAAGGGGCGACCCCCACAGTTTGAGAAGCGCTGTGTGCCATTAACTCTTTCACGGTTAAGGGAAACATTTTCTCCCATTTTAAAGTTGGGGATTGTCGTATTTAACTATAATCTTATCTGTATTTTTTTTATTTATAATATCAAAAAAGCAAGAATTTTGAAAGCAATTGTACGTAAACGTGAAGGCCCAGAAAAAAAAAACATGTGGAATCCATTGGCTAATGATAAAACATTCATGGGCTGTATCCTGTTATTTCAATTCATCCCATCATTGCGTGCATCATTCCATCAATTGTGCTTTTTATCATATTTTATGTTATAATATAATTTTGCGCAACAATAAAGTTTATATTTGAAAAAAAGTGGAACAAATGACTGATGAAATGACAAATAATATTTATAGAAAAAATAATTTCCTCTGGTCTATAAGGGAATTTTGTACAAATTATTACTATGTATTTTTTGATGATTTTATTCATTTTACACGTTGTGATAGCCCACGGGCTGTGTGCGATTTATTTTGATTTCTAATAAAATCATTCTCTTTATTGAACTTGTCTACTTTTTATTTAGGCAACCCTTAAATTTTCTTGTAATAATACTCTTGAAACAATGTTATGTATACATTCTAATTCAACTGACAATAAATATAAAAACAAATAAATATTTATTTATATTCTTTTATAATATCACTGTTTCTAACACATTTACCTCAAGCATTCTTTCCAAATAACTATAAATGAAAAACTCATGGATGTAATAATTCAGGTAATGTTAGCAACTGCATTGCCTGTGAGCAGCCATAATGCTATTTTGCATACTTTTCAGTTGCAAGTATGTTTCAAATTTTTGATTGCTTTTAATCACTTAATAACACCATGATGTAGTAACTTGAACGAGCTCGTTGAAAGCTTATTCAAAAAACTGATAAATCAAACCTCATGTTTCAGTGTTCCGAAAACTTGACGCATCACGCAAGCGTTCGCTTAGAGATTTTATTACTCACGTGTCGCCAAGCCTATAATTTACAGCGGAATAGAAATTTATTGCTCAATTCCGCTACTCCCAAAGCGTCCGAAAGAATTATTTTATGTGCTTTTGTATCAATTCCCCGTTGCTTTCGAAACGAATATGGAAATGGTGCAGAAAGGATGACGAAAAAATGCAGAAAGTAACTTAGTTAGCATTCTGTGTGATGAAAGCGAACCGCATCGGTTATTAACCGGACAATTTAACTTAAATACAAATGTGACACTCAAACAATCACAAATCATTAAAAAATGTATAAGCAAAATAAAAGTTGGCTACGCGGTACTTGCCGGTACCTTCTTGCGCGTATATAAAAAAAATAATCACGCATTCGAATCGGTTTCCCCCCTCTTCTTTAAGGTATTATTTGGATTTTGTAACCGTGTTCGCGCTTGACTTGAGAACGGAGTGCACTTGAGCGCTGTGTTTAGTAATGGACCTAAGTTCTTTGAGCTTTAGTCACGCTTGAACAAGTGTACAACTCACTGGGGCAGTGTGTATGTAATACTGAGCTGGGATAGCCTTCATGTGTTACTGCTTTTTGAAAAACAAATCAGTATTTAGTATAGGTTACATTTTTTAACAGGTCTATAAAAAAAGGGACTAAAACGGTAACACAATGGTTAAGGTCATTTTTCATGCTCTACGAAGAACGAGTTTTGGGCCCGGGACTCTAATACAGAATGTCGGATGGAAAGAATATACAATCTTTTGCATGTTGAATTGGAACTAAATCTTAAAATTGTAACATGATGCGATGGGAAAATTTGGTCAGTGAGGTTCATCTGAGATTCCAAGTCAGTGGCGTAACACACATCCCTGCATTGCTGGGAGGCAAGGGTTCTAGGGGGCCCAAAACCTGACTGATGCCAAGTACGTATTTAACCAATTTATAAAATATTAAAGTAAATATCTGACTTTGCATGGGGATCCTAATATTCTCCGTTACACCACTGTTCCAAGTGGTTATAATAACATGTTTCATGGACAATGAAGCTCTTATCGAGCCTTAAGTTCAAGTCTCGAATATATTTAAGAACCATCGAGTGAAATGATGGTAGATGCTGAGCTTTAAATGAAACCTAGCTTCAATACCCTTTCACTGGTCATGTCTCCTAGGTTCAATACCTTTTCACTCGAGTGGAGCAGGTTCGAATCCTGACACCTCTGAAGACTCACCGTGTTGAGAGGTCTAATGCACGTTAAATCTGCGAGGTCAAAGTACTACTGTTGGTGTGGAAGTTAGGATGGGGTGGTGCCAGCTTAAGTGTGTCGTCCAAAGTTCAAAATTACGGGATCCGTCGCTCGAAAAACTCATCATGTAGAGCGGTGGTCACCAACACCCGGTCCATGGATCAAATATTACTGGTCCACACAAGAAACATTAAATTATTTCCATTTTATTTACTGCGGCATATTTTTCTTCGGTTTGGGCTACTTCTTATGAAAATCACTTTATATTCCTTGTTAAATCACTTTATACTCATTTTTGGTGAGCTATATTTTATTCCGTAGTTTTAAATACAATTAAAATAAAATTATTTAAACAAAACAATCTAAAATATAAACAATCAACGTCCTTACCCTCAGCGGGCCGAGGTAAAATTATCCAACATTGACCGGTCCGAGGCGATAAAAATGTTGGGGAACACTGATGTAGAGGAGCTGCTGCACGCCAGGGCTCAATGTTTTCGATTTGACGTGATGTGGATGTTTAGAGAGGGTAGTACCAATTCAAATGCCATCCTCATCACGTAACAGAGGCTCAAAATTACTAGATTCATCGTCAAAAACCTTAGAGTAGTTTTATTGCGCTATGTTAATAAACACAAATGAAGCAACATATGGGGTTTAGGCGACGAACATCTTAATTTTGACTTACATTCAAATGGAGAGGATGACCTATGCCCTGACACATTTCTTCCACACTACATCAACGTGTATACATACAACTTTGACAAGATAACTTACATCAGCCGTTCACACAGTGGCGTAACGTACACCCCCGCATCGCGGGGGCTAGGGCTCTAGAGGACCCACAGCCTGACTATCGCCAAGTACCTATCATCCTTTGTAAAATCGAACTTGGGGGTTCAAAACCTGACTTTGCAGGGGGGCCCAAGTGTTCTCCGTTACGCCACTGCCTTCACGTGTAGCATCATTCGCACGTTTAAGAACATTTGAATGCACAGTTCGTATGTTCTTACAACTGTTTTATTTTTCCTCTTTTGTTTCTATTTAGAATTAAAAAACAGTGAACGTGCATTATTTTCATTTGTTATTTCTTTTCCATTCATACAAATGGATTCACACGTAAGATCTCAAATTCTCAATAGCCCTCTGTGTTATTAAAAAATATAATTCTCGTTTGATGAACGTTTTCAACTAATTTCCCCGCATTCTCCAACCACATGTGTGATATCTCATTATAATTCAAAATACAAAAGGGTTGTTGACATTCATTTGTGTGAAACGTTTGTGCCATTTTCCCGTTCTTTTCCACGCATTTATTTATCGAAACTTCGAACGGTAACAATCACTGACATCTTACAATCCAATGGTTTTATATATATAGCTCATCTCATCTAAACTAAATAGTTTATAATATTTAAATTATAATGAGTATTGATTTCAGTTGGCTAAGAAATGACCTAATTATTAATCGTTGCTTTAAATAATAATGCTGAACCCTATAAGGAGTTAGTATTCAATTCAAAAGTTAAAATGAGCCATATCTTTTATTATTGCAGTCAGTTTTGCATTCCGTTCTGAATGAACTATATTTGAATTTTATTATACATACAGTAGTACTCTGTAAATTACTACATTGCTGGCCACTCAAAATACAAAACCTTAAAGAAAGCATGCAAACCATATGAAATTTATGTCATGCGTTGTAGGCGATGAAATATGCAAATCTTTAGCATTACAGCGCAGACGCACATCATGGGCACATTTTTTTTATTCTTAGTGATTTAGTGTTACAAGCACAGAAATATGAATAACTAAATTAAACAGTAAGAATGAAACATTTTAAAACTTTATACTGTTTAAGGTTCAGAAATATTTTTGAATGCTTAAGATCTTCCAATTTCCATAAGACATCAAAACTTGCAAAACTATTTTTTTTTAGCTTTTTAAGTCCCTATTATTTTAAAATAAATTATAAATATAATTTGATATGATTATCACCTTAAAAAATAAAGGAGTGAGTGAGAATCTTATTTACGTCGCACAGTGGCGCACACAGGAATTTTTCAGGGGGGTCCGGGATCTAAAGTTCACTATTCTTGTATCATGCTCCTTTTGATTTTGTCGATTTTCGGGAACAAAACACAGTAAAAAACTAATTATTAAATAAATAATTAGCATTAATTAGTAAAAATAATCATGAATAACAAATACTTAATTAAATTTTGCGTACTATATACTTAGAATTATAATCAATCGGAAAAAAATTAAGGGCTTTGGGGGGTCCGGACCCCCCCTTGTGTGCGCCACTGACGTCACACTATTAAGCTACACGATGTCTATTGGCAACAGACCTCGTAATTTTGAACCATGCTCAAGCGACAAGGACGTCACCCAAGCCGGTGCCACCTTCTCACCACATACACCACATTAACGGGAGGACGTTTGAGCCTCGGCATATTTAACATGCATCGGCCTCCTCTGCACGGAGAGTCTTCAACGGCACTAGGCTTGAAATATTCCAGCCAGTCCGTATAAAATAAAGAGATGCTTTATAACTATTTAATAAGCATGAAGTAAGGAACTTTCATCAAAGTTTTGATTTTAATGTAAAATACACACACACACAAGCCTCTTTTAAATAAAAAGTTACAAGAATTTTTCTGTTGAATTAGCATTAGAGGAAATATTATGTGTGTACACCAAAATTAAAAATATTCAAATAATAAATTTCTTTTTTAGAAAATTAATTCTTAGAATTACTTTAAAACTCAGATATACAATTTTTTTTTTACTTTACATTTAAAAAAAAAATTTTTAACGAAAATTATTTTACCTTGTAAAATTTAAAATTAATTATCAAAACCAACGTAGAGTGTTTGGTGTTTTTCAAAATGTTCAGTTATTTTCAAAAAGATAAAAGAAAAGAAAGAAAGAAAGAAAAGAAAAGAAAAAAAAAGAAAAATAGAATTGTTCAATCAAATAAATTACATTCTGGTGGGTATAAAATGAGTTCCTGATTGAAGAAAAAAAATGTGCGTCCCAATATGATATTAGCTGAAATTTATTCAAAAACAATAATTTGATGTGAATTTTCAGATAAATTAAAATTAAAAACGTCGTGATATAAAAATGCTAAAAAAATATTTATAAAACATTTATAAATAATACTTTTCCAATTGAAATTTTGGCGATGTTTATTCACAGCTTTTCTAAGATAAAAACAAGAGAAGGAAATGTCTACCACTCACAGTATGTCTCGATTCAATAAATACACGTAACATACAAGCATGCACTCCAAATTTTGAGTCTAAAATTACTCAAATCAAATCAAATCAACATAAATCAACTTTCCCTCACGCATAAACATGTCGCTTTCTCTCCTGGACCAAATAATCAGAGACCTCATTTGTTGTTTGTTGCACCCTCAGATATAAAAATGCGGTAAAAATATATTTTCTTCTCCAGACCATTCAACCCTGTCGGTGGTTGTGGATATGTTCGGTAATTGACAAAGCATTGTGAATACATTTTCTCGGGTTCTTTATCCCTTTTTAAAGCTCGTTTCGTCGGGAAAAGTGAATCTCTTCTCGCAATTTGAGATTCAGTTATGTGAGCAAATAGAGCGGGAAATGAGCTTTACTTGTCACTTACGAGCCCACAAACGACCAGACAAAACAATGCAAAGGACGGCACAAAATTTAAGCCCGTTTGTCCCCAGAGATTCGTGAAAAATAAAAATTCGGAAATGAGATGAAGGGGAAGGGTTCAAAGTGAGCCGGCGGAGTCCAGGGAACGGCTTCCTCGTTCAGGAGTACATTCACGAAGTTTCCGTTTTGTTCCTCTGAACTCCTTGTTGTATGGGTGTAGGTCGTATCATTTATGATCCAATTAGGCGACGTCAAATAAAAGTATACAAAAATACATACATTTATTGCTTTTATTTTGAACAAAATACTTCCGCAGCGCTTTCGACTTCGAAAAGGGGAATCACAAATAATGCACGGTATATGTTGGTGATTTGGTCATAAGAATAAATACAAAACTAACACATATAATCCATTCTGTCTTAAAAAAACGGGAAATCAAATAATATACCTGTGTGAAGGGAAAATGAGATCCTTATAACACAATAGACTAAGATAAAAAGAATTATGTTTATATAAGGAATGATTGAGTATAGAAATTTCAGAGAAAGCTTTCTTTCTAGTACAATAGATTTAAGTTCCCGGCATATACATATACATTTTCTTTTAAATCGATTGTTAGGTGTTTAAATTGAAATAATTTACAAGGAGTATCTTTCTGTTTTTATCAAAAAGAAAATAATGTAATGCTTGAAAATATTAGCTAACCATTTATACATCAGTTTTGCAAAAACATTCATTTTTACAAAAATTCTGATTAGTTTAATTTCTAAAATTTGAGCGCATTTAACACATGCATATATAATGTAACTTTTAAAGAGCATTTTATTTGGTGGTAATGTGCTCTTGGGAGGAATTTAAATTCCGAAAATATTTCGGTATCAAAGTTTAAATAAAATAATCAAATTCAGTAATAATTTCAAAAAAAAGTGGGCATGAATATATAAAAGGTATCTCTGAGATGCTAGGTAGCCACGATGACCGAGAATTCGATGCTAGCTTTATTTTGACCAAGTTATAGGTTTGAATCCTGGTGCCTCTAAAGACTTGACATGTAGAGGAGCTGTGTGTGATGCACTTTAAATATTTCAAAGTCCTCACGTTAATGCAGTATGGACACTTAGAGAATGGAGATTATGTCTCAGGTCTCATCCTCGCCACTTGATCGTGGTTTAAATAGAAGTTAATAATAGTGGTTTGAATTTAAGAATAAATGGCTATAAAAAAGACATTGGTAATCGTTTTTTATACCGTATAGGGTTTTTTTATAAATGTGTGTGTAGGGTTAATACACTTTAAAAAACTTGTTCTTTTGTAAAAAAATTGTTTAATCTCAAGAATGAAAACTAGAAGCAGTTCAAATCTCAATTTGCTGTCTTAAAAAAGTACATTAATTCTCCCAAGTATAATCTACAAATGTACTTAAAATAAAAAAAAAGATTGTGTTGCTTTAGTAATTGATTTCGGGTTATTTTTGTGTGTAAAACGTTAACTCATATACAACTATATAAAACGAAGTTATATTAAAAATGCAACTTCTAAACGATTGTTAACTTTTTTCCACTTATTCCTCTTTTTTCTTCATTTGAATTAAAATTTTATAAGCACTTTTAGATATCTATTGAAAAGTTCTAAAACAATATAGGTTGTATTTACAGCCTCTTTCCCGATAGAGTACTCGTACTTTTAGATTTTTTTTTATCAAAAAATGTTCAGTTTAATCTTGATTTCATTTTAAGATTACTTTCATTTTATTTGAATGAAGTGCGGAATCGAATTCACAATTGAAAAGTTTTTGTAGTTCATATATATATTTAGTAAGAGATTATATATATGTCATATTACATCGATCATTTATTCGTAAGAATTTAATGTGTGCACCATATTATTATGCTGTACAATGTCGGTGTAAACAAAGACTAAGGATTTAAATTTGATCTAAATTCGACAATCTAACTTTCTTTACACTTATATGGAACCGTTTACAGCTAGCCTAATTTCGATTTTACAGTGAAAATAGAACAAGCATTATCTCATGTTTGAAGGGATTTATTTTTACGTATAATAAAAACTTAAAGCTCGTAATGAAAGTAAATTTTCTACGGGAAAAAAGATTAACTTTGTATGTTATGTATGCTAATCTTCAGGATGATGACAGATTGACATACATTGAAATAAATCATGGGAAAAATATCAATCTAGCAAAAACTATCTCTTTCTGAGACCTGTCAGGATCAATAATTATTTCACTTAATCTTACAAGGTTCGAATTTTCAAATACAACTTAAACATTCCACTTTTAAATATTTCCGTATTTTTTTATTCTACTGCCATTTTTAGTTGATGAAAGGATTTTATATGAAGTCTGCTTGCATTTCGCTGTTTCAGCACTAGAAAAACTATTTCGTAAATAATTTCGAATTTCATCGTTGTGTTTCCTATTTATTGATAACTAAAAAGTGAAATAAATGTCAAAAAGCCATAAAAGAAAGAGGAACACGTTATAAAATTCCTTCCCTTCGTTTCATTGCTATTTTCATTTCTTTTAAAGTAATTTAGAGAGAAAAGTTATAAGCAGATTCTACTGTATCTTTTTCTCTATGAATTACTTTAAAAAAGAGTAACTTATACACAGATTTAAAACCATATATATATATATATATATATATATATATATATATATATATATATATATATATATATATATATATATATATATATATATATATATATATATATATATATATATATATTATAAATCCTTACATTATATTTTCTAAATGAATTTCATGAAGGATTTGAAGAAATAAAATTAAAACGAGGTAAACAAATGTAACGCCTATTTAATCTTTTCAAAAATGAGGTAGGCTTTGAAACATATTTTTGACATTCTACGATCAAACGATAAAAAATTGAATTCTCATTTACGACGGGATAGGTAAGGAAAGCTTATTTTTTTAATTAGCAAAAATAAGTGCTACTATAATTAAGAAACGCAAATTTAAATTATAATGAAAAAGCTCAAATTTAAAATGATGCTCATTTTATTTAGAAAAACCCAAAATACTCACGTATAAAATATATTTAAAGAGCATTATTGGGGTATATATATAAAAATTTGTATAGAAATAACGATTCAAAGAAGAAAATTCATACTATGTACACATTTACCTTTTACGTGATCGTGAGTCATACACACACAAATGGTTTTGAAAGCCAATGGATAATAAAATGGAAGATTTCTTTTAGAGTTTTAGAAAATGATCTAATTTATGTAGAATAATTGTAAAATTAACTTAAACGTTTTTTTTGCAGTATTAAAATAAGTTTTTTTTGTCCTTTTAGCACCAAGATTCCTCATGCCCATCCTCGAGGATCACGATGAATTTGGCTATCCTATTCACGGTGGTTGGTCTTATAATTCTTCAATGCTATCCCGCGCACGCGCAAAATCATCAGAACATCACCAAAAGATCCGACAGAAGGTTCTATGACGGTAAGTGTGAAATACAAGAATGCAGACAGCAAATGGTTTCACTGAAATTTAATTTATAGTAAATCAAATTTCTTATTTATATGTGACAAAAATCTAAAACTATATAGATTATTATAAATAAAATGATTTAGTCAGAGATTTTTAATTGTATCACTACGTTTCATTAAATTTTTATGGTTTTATATCTTTATTTAAATTGTGACTACAATAACGGCATATTTGTAAGAAATTTACAAGAAATTAATTATTATTAATTAATTATAATATTAGCAACCGGTATAAGTCAGAATTTGGCGTGTTTTCCGTTTTGCAGCGCTTGACTTTATGTCCTCTATATCCTACAAGTAATATTATGAAATTTATTAACTATAAACTTTGGATTTACTTTATGCTACGAGAGTACTTGCGCTATTGGCAACATATTTTGGAAGCTTTTGAATCACTATCAACTTGGCAGAAAATATGTTCATAAGAAATTAGTTCAAGATTTTTAAATTTCTTAGTTATAGACTTATATTTTCGAAAAATAGAACATAAATAAATTGTGATATAACCGATCTCGAAATGCAGATTTAAAATCTGATAAAATAGTTTATAATTAAGTATGTACTATAGAAGACAATTGTGTTCGTTTGTCGTAAAGATGTGTTCGTTTTTTTTAAAAAAAATTTAGATATAAAAATATATCTATGACCTATGCATAAATAATCGACTGTCCGGTAAAAATTCTAAATCAAGAAACGAGACATTAGACATTTAGAACCATTTATGAGAACCATCATTAAGATTTGGGCAACATTAATATTCTTGTCACCATGAGGTAATTTGAAGACACTACTTAAAGTCTTATTTGTTGATGATCTGTTGTTATTGTAATATTTCAACGCCCATTGGTTGATAATCACAGTATTTGACGATGTTTCGATTAGTGTTTAATTAAAGCATGGCATTCATCTATTTCTTGATTGGCACATTAAGGAGATACGTGCTCATACTTTTGATGATTAAGCCGTAAGGTACATTGACAATGTCCATTAGGGTGGCTCATTATTGACGGGTCACCTTTGATCTTCACCTGATTGGTAGACTTTTTAAAGTGGTAGTATAAATGAATCATTAATTTTTGTGAAATAAGATTTCGGGCTTCTTGGGGATTCCATTGTTGTTAAATAAATGATTGACCATTATTGTATTAGAAGCACGCGTCATTAGGTTTGGGTGTCTTTGGTGCAAACTGTTAAACGCTATGGTCCATGGAGTATAACCTAGTGAATTATTATTCTACCTTTTGTAAGTAGTAAAGTTTAATTTCCTAATTAAGACAAAACGATGTTTACATATTTTGAAGGACAGGGGGCCTTTGAAGATAAATGCACTATTATTTTATTGAACAAATAACAATCTCTAATAGCGGAAAAAAATAAACAGAATGGAGAATTTTATTCAGTAATATTTTCAAAGTTTCAGTTTTTTTTCAAAAGCCGTGGAGTGTACACAAAATTTACTTACTATTATTTTTTTTTACTTTCTTAAAATAAAGCAGATAATTTTATCTCCGTACTAATTTTTTTATTCAATTAAAAGCGACAGAAGAATTAAAATTTTTTTGCTACTTTCGCCAGTTCAGTTTAGCAGAGTATGAACGAACTATCAGAAATTTGTGCTAAACGTATAGATTTTAGTTTAATGTACCATATAATAAAAAATTAATTAGTTAAATTCTGATATTTCTAAACTATTTTATTTTTAAATGGAAAAATATATGAGATTAATTGAAAAATTAGGAAAATGTTATTAGTACAGGATTCAAAACATGAACAAAATTACTCATATTAAGCTAATTAAATAAGTAAAGTTTGTCATAATCGATATAATACTCTTTTTACTGATTTTATAATTAATATTCGTAATAATTGTTTAACCATAACCATAATTGTTTTATTCACTTCAAATGATCAGTGAGTACCTTACGTGTCTCTCAATGTTCTTTTGTTGATTTTGCGTTCATTTTGTACAGAGAACAATATATATAATATCATGGCTTTAGATGAGCATTAGGCATAATCAGCAGTATAATCTTGCCACTATCATAAAAAGAGTATTTCTTATTATCTTTTCTTCAAGTATTTTGATATCTGATTATCCTCTACAGTACTACAATAAAAATCAATATTCATAAAAATAGCTTAAAAAATGACATAAAGTTTAGTAAAATTGCTGTGAAAGCTATATTTATAGGTATATATATCTGATGTTTTTAAAAGAAAGCTTTTCAAAGAAACTTTCGAGAACGAGAAACTGAAAGGGAAGAAAATAAAATTTATTAGCAAAAAATTATTTTGAATTTTCATTGATTTCCTTGAGTGTTTATTTATGTCACACTATATAACAACACGGGAGCTTTCAATGATGAAAGGCGTAATTTTGAACTATGGTCAAGTGACGAGTACGAACCTGTGTTGGCACCTCCTTTTACAAACCTCTAACGACCAATGCCATTACGAGGATTATCAGCCACGACGAATTTAACCCTTTGCATTAGGTTTCAAACCCGCAACTCGGCAATGCAGGCCACGAGTTTGCAACCGTTACAACTCAGCTACTGCAGCCGGAAAAATCTTTTGGGTTATCTTTTTAGAAATCAAAAAATATTCGATTCTTCGTCAATACTTAAAACCATTATAAAGAGGTTATATGTATATTTTCTTCGAATCTAGAAAACATCAATTTAAACCATTGTTGATTCCAATTTTTAAGTAATTTCAAAGTATTACTTTTGCAAATCTTATTGAACTAATTTTTTTTGTGTCTCGCTACCACGATCGTGATCTCATAGTTGGCATTGTTATTGTCGAATTGTGGTTTCAAGTCCTGGTGTCATTAACCACTTAACTGTATCTTTTTTTCTGTCATACTATGTCACGTTGAAATCAATTACATAAACTCAAATCAGCAGTCAGAAACGCTATAAATATTGAATTTAAAGAATAATGCTAATTTTTATTGTCAATTTAAAAACATATTTTTCCTTAAAGTTGGCTTTTTGCCGAAGAAATAAGTGAACTCAAAAGAACTCTTTACAAAAATGTATATTAGATTTAAAAAGATACTATTGTGTACTTACAGTTAATTATTCTCTTAAAATTCTGTTTTTGTGTGGTAAATTTTAAAACATGGAGACAAGCATAGTCCAACATCGCAATCGGAAGAAAAATATTGTGTTTCTTTTTTCACTCGTTTTCCAAAATCGTTTCATTTCGAGCAACACAAAAAACATTGCCTTGTTGGTATCAATTTTTCGTCGGTGGGAGGAATCACTTCTAAAAAGTTTTTTTTCTGTCAATTGTAAGGGACTGGGCAAAATTCCTGGTCATCCTTTTTTCTCCTTTATCATTCCATGGCTTTCAATGAGACGATCTATAATATCAAGCCTGAAATTCAAATGAGATAATTTTCCTCCCAGTTTCTGATAAAACGAAGGCATTCCACAATGATATATCTAAAAGATGGAAGAATATCTTTTTGTATAATTTCTGGCATCTTTTTTTGTTATTGGGTAATTTGTGAGATGCTGATCAATTCTATATGCACCACAAAAAATGTCCGATAACACACTTTCATTACTTCTAGAATCATTTACAGAAATTTTAAACTCACTACCTGAGTCACTATTCTGTAATGAACCTCTCATGATCTCTCCTTTTTTACATTTTACGCTCCATATTTAAAATAAATAGTGTTCGTAGTTTGCGGTTTCAATGCTATAAAACTTAACCTTAAAACTGGTAGAGACATTATTTTACAATCGTAACTTTTTACTCGACTATTAGAGACATCTTCTAGAAACATTGCACACTAAACAAACAACAAATACAGGCAAATCAGAGGATTAGAGTAGAAAAAAGATGCCCGAGCAGCGCTCGGGCAAAACAGGGCAGTGTCATTTCAAGTGCCCGAGCGGCGTTCGGGCAATACAAGGAAGTGGTTTAAGTTCTGATTCAAGAGAAATCTGATATGATGCTGAAAATCCTCATGTAAGAGATTGGAAAGGAGTGGTGTTAGTTCAAATGTTGTTTTCATCATAAAAGACTTCGTGTTGCTTCAGAGAGCGTCGGTAATAAAGAATCAAACTCATTTGATTTTCAAATGTATCTTTTGAATATGCCATTAGACTACTTTCCTAGATATTTCAAACGACTTAATTGGACTAATTTGTTTTAAACTAGAAAGTATTGTTTCGAGACTTCATTAAAAATCTTCCCTTGGGAGCCAAATTAGTCTGGAAGCAAGAGGAGAACAAAACAATTGAGGGTATCTGCGTGCCTTTCGCTCCAAACCCAATGAACTTTTCTCATGGTCATCAGCAGCTTAGGACAAAACCTATCAGGACAGCACAGATGCTCATAAAAAAAAGAGAAATTGCGACGCGAAGGTCAAAACCACCTCACGACCAAAATTCTTCTCATGACCGCATTGAAAATCGGAGATCTTGAAAAACAGCGTGCGCTCTAACCCATATTTCGACACCACTCTACACATCCGGGTCAGAAGACGACAGCTCGGGAGGCAGTTTTTCCCTCTATGGAACACTGATCGGTGATGAAAGTCGATAATGGAAACTTTTTTCCCCACCGCTCACGACCCCTGGCACAATGGAGAGCGTGATACACATCCCATGGGCATTTTTTTGTTTTGTCTTGTGCGTATTGGTCAACAATAAGGACACCGTTTAAAAGGGATGGTGAAGTAATTTTGAAAGCGAATGATTTTCCAATGTGTCGGAGAAACTGTTTCTTTGCATAAATACATACTAGAGTGCGGAAATTGGCGAAATTCTCGTGATCATTTCAAGAAATATCAGAATTATATATAGAAAAGAAATGATCATTTTGAAGTATTTTTTACTGGACGAATATGCTAATAATATATATGTGTGATGGTATTAGGGCTGTGAATAATAGCAAGTTTATTTGTTTTATAGATAAGCTAGCCATTACCCATCCGCTTTATTGGATATTCCATAATGTTGTATCACTATTATTATTGTTTTTAAGTTACTGCATTAAGATTTCGATTGTATTCAAAAACTTTCTTTTGTCCCTCATCTCTTTATTTATGTGTTAGGGAAATGATGAAATAAGGAATTTGATCAAATCCCTAAGGCAGAGGTCGGCAACACGGCGCCCGCGGGAGCCACCCTTCAAAAAATTTTAGGGCGCCCTTAAACTATTGTTAATTTAGACAAGAAATTCAAAACGTAAATTTTAAAATTCCTAGAATCTACTGTGTACGTCAACGGTGACGCGCTTACGCGTTGAACTGAGCACTCATGTCAGTATACAAGAGAGCAGAGATCAAGAGAGTTGGTCACAGGTTTATTCCGTCCCTATTATGGACTCATCGAAAAGAAAACGTACTTATTATTTCAATGCCAAGTGGGAAGAACAGTTTTTTTTCATCGAATACAACGGTAAATGCGTATGTTTACTATGTAATAAGAGTGTTGCGTTGCTTAAAAAAGTAACATAGAAAGACATTTTAAGAGTTTACATGGCAAATTTAATTCTGAGTATCCATTGAAATCAGAAAAACGTAAAAGAAAAATGCTAACCTTAAAATCGTCAATTACAAAGCAACAAAGTATTTTTACAAAACCCAAACAAGAATCGAATGCAGCAACCTTAGCATCGATTAAAGTTGCACATTTACTGGCAAAGAAGAATAAACCTTTTATTGACGCGAAAAAATAATGAAAGAAGCTATGCTAGAAGCGGATGATTCTCTTTTTGACGACTTCAAAAACAAGACGGAAATATTGGGAGCTATTAACATGTTACAATTATCAGCTAGAACCGCAACAAGAAGAATCGAATTAATAGCAAGCAATTTGGGGGCAAAATTAGCAAATGATGTGGAGACCTGTGAATTTTTTTCAATACAACTGGATGAATCAACTGATGCAGTCGATACAGCACAATTAGCAATATGCGTTAAAATGGTGTTTGATGACTTCTCTACAAAAGAAGAATTTTTGAAAATTCTTCTGTTAACAGCACGTACCCAAGGAAAGGACATATTTTCATTGTTCAAAAAGTTTGCAATTGAAAATAAGTTACCATTACAAAAATTATCATCAATTACTACGGATGTTGCACGAGCAATGACTGGTAAGGAAAACGGTTTTATTGGTTTATGTAGAAAAGATTCTTTATTTCCTAAATTTATTGCGTATCATTGTCTTATTGACCAAGAAATGTTATTTGCAAAAACAATTAATTTTATCCATATTATGTTAATTGTTACCAAAATTAATTCGATTAAAGCTAAAGCGACAAAACACAGGTTGTCCAAATTAATTTTAGAGAACGAAAACACTGAATTTAAAGACTTACTTCTTCATGCTGAAGTGAGGTGGCTCACTCGCGGTAAAGTTCTTGAACGCTTCATTAACCTTTTGCCTCAAGTAAAAGAATTAGTTACTTCTCGAGAAACGAGGTTTACGAAGAATTGAAAAATAAAAATTGGTTGTTGGATCTTGGATTTTTGGTAGATATGACAATGATGTTTAATGAATTAAATTTAAAACTGAAGGGGAGAATTCCCATATTGCTGATATGATTAGCGCAGGTAATTCTTTCAAATGTAAGTTGGAATTGTTAAAAGCGCATTTGTTGAAAAATTCCTTGTCTCATTTTCAAAATGTCAAACGAATAATTGAAAATTTAAATTTGAGTGTTGATGAATTTGACACTACATCGTACATATAAAAACCATTGATACATTAATAATCGAATTTCCGTCGAGATTTCAAGATTTACTACCGTTAGAATCAGTAATTCCATTTTTGCGTCAATCCATTCAATGTTCATGAACCTGATTTGCCTTCCAAAATTTCAAATTATTTCGATGTTACTAACATGCAGGACATAGAAATGGAAATAATTAATTTTCAAAATGATATTGTTTTAAAATCACATTATGTTGATAAATCAATTTGGAAATTAGTTACTGAGGAAAGTTTTCCTATTTTGAGAAAATGCGCTCTAAAAATATTTTCATACTGTGAAACTACCTGTAATTGTGTGAAGCCCTTTTTTCAAATATGACATATTTAAAATCTAAATATCGATCACAGCTTACGGATGCACATTTAGATAACTGTTTAAGAGCGGGTAATTGTCGTATATGATCGATTATGAAAAAATTGTAGATTATATGGCAACCCAAATATATCCCATTAAAATAATTTTATATAAAAAATATGTCATTGCTCTTGCCACCATCTTTAATATACTTACAAACATTCTTCTGTATTTATGTAAGATTAATAATAACCTTGTTCTGTAATTAAATTTATAAATTATAAAATTAATAAATGAACATGTTTTATAAATATGAATATTATTTTTATATATTTTTGTTAGGTCAAAAAATAGTTGGCACGCGCCATGAATTTTTAATTTAGTATTTCCCTCTTTAAATTAAAAACGTTGCCGACCTCTGCCCTAAGGAATGGGATAAATTGAGGGGAGATGTTAAAATAAAGTCTCTTCAAGGTCATTTCCCTGATGAAAGTAAGGGATTTGAACAATCCCTGATCTGTTTCAGTGAAATGGGGAAATGAACTAGTCAGGATTTGCATTGCCAAAAAGCTGTCCAGGGAGGGAGGCACCTTGGGGCGGGGGGAGGGGACAAGTTCTTGTACTTCTTAACCAAACAGGTAGTACTGTCAATCCCCCAAATATCAACACTATATCTTTAAAAAAAATGGCACACTAAAGTATTAACATGGGGGTTGATATTTTAGTGCGTAAGCCCTCCCCTGCCCAAAGCAGGTCATCATTAGTAAAGAAACTATGAATCACGACCAGGCCAGGTAACGAAATCACTCTCACAAATATCCAGCAACCGAGAGAAAAGCTGTTACACATCAAAAATACTAGTCTAATTATTTAATTCTTTTGTTAATTACACTGGTGTGCAAAAATTAAGGACGAAGTCGAAAAATTAGCATATCAGCTGAACGAAGAGGCAGAGCGGACAGAAAGACCAATCAGGAGATTAAGTAAGGGGATGTACGGTAGCACATGCGCAGATATGCAGGCAGACGTAATGGGGGAGTGTCTGGTAGTATAAAGCATGTTGTCGGTGTAAGATCAGTATTTCTGGCAAAGAGATTGCACGCCGTATAGCAGTTAAAATCACACCGAGTTGCTGCCTCAGCGAGAAATGGCGAATAATCAATCTGTTAGACGACATCTGGATGCTTTTACCCGAGGTCGAATTATTGGGAAGTTGGAGGAAGGCCGCAGTGTGACAAGTGTGGCTGCAGAGTTCGGAATTGCTCACAGAATCGTTTCACGACTTTGGAGACAATTTCAAACTACAGGAATAGCTATCCGGGGGTTCAGTAGTGGTCGTCCACGAGGAACCACACCCGCAGATGATTTCTACATTGTCTTACAGGCCAGAAGAAACAGACGGCAGACAGCGGGAGAAATCGCTAGACACACGACACAGGCGACTGGACGATCGATATCGCGTTTTACCGTGGCCAGAAGACTGCACGGTGGTGGTCTGTTTGCACGACGCTCTGTACGGTGTGTACCTTTAACGCCTGCCCATCGGAGAAGGCGTTCTCTGTGGTGCCGGAAACACCGGAATTGGAGAGACAATGAATGGGGACGAGTACTCTTTACAGATGAGAGCAGATTCAGTTTGAGTAGCGATTCTCATCGCATACTCATCTGGAGAGCGGGGAAGCCGCAATCATCCCTCGAACATCATTGAAAGGGACAGGTATGGAGGTCGCGGTGTTCTCGTTTGGGGAGGCATCATGCTTGGTAGTCGTACAGACCTTCACATCTTCGACGCAGGTTCAGTCAACGGGACCCGTTATTGTAACGAGATTCTTCTTCCATATGTGCGTCTTTTTAGAGGGGCTATGGGTCTGCAGTTCCTTTTCATGGACGACAACGCACCATGTCATCGCACAGTAGCTGCCGAACAGCTCTTAGAGAGTGAGGATATTGAACGTATGGATTTGCCGGCACGATCTCCGGATCTTAATCCCATCGAGCATGTATGGGATTTTCTAGGCAGACGCTTGGCAGCTCGTACCTTACCACCAGTAACGATTCGGGAGCTTCGATTGGCGCTGCAAGACGAATGGGCAGTAATACCTCAACAACTCATTGACACCCTCATTCTCAGCATGGGCAGACGCTGTGAAACCTGCCTAGCAGTCAGAGGAGATCATATCCCCTACTAAAGACCGAATGTTTCTTGCTGGACACCCATCACAGGAATGTTTCGGCCTTCAGTCGCATTGCGCTCCATGCTACTTTTTCAATCAAGCTTCTTTTTATCCCTCTGATTTCTCTTTTAGTAAGTGTTGCTTACATTACACATGTCCTTACGTATTTTGGATCTTACGGTATTAAATGTGTTGATTTGGAAAGCTTTTGTACAAAGTTATATTGAAAAAACCGTCTCGTCCTTAATTTTTGCACACCAGTGTAGTTTCGAATAAATAATTTATCTATTCTATTGACTATTGTTGTATTACTTACTTCTACGTTTAATAATGCCCCACATTTGTTAAATAAACACTTTTAAACTCTTGACAGTATTATTTAATCATTTCACTAAAACAGACAGCGCTGATGCGCCGAGACTTGCGGAGGCGGTTCAGAGAGCTCACGACATTATCTGATTGTCCATCGACAAGACAAAAAAAAAAAACTAAAACAGATCAAGGATTCGTTCAAATCCCTTACTTTCATCAGGGAAATGACATAGAAGAGAAGTTATTTTAACAACTCCCGTCAATTGATCATATCCCTCTGGGATTTGATCAAATTCCTAATATCATCATTTCCCTGCGACATAAAATAATGGATTTTTACTGAATTACCGAAATGGAAGTATATACATATAATTATATTTCACACCTCCATAACTTCCTCTTGCGTGTCAATTTCCGTAAAACCCGTTCTTAGTGGTTTCCTTCTTAACAAAAGAAACACCCTTGCCAAATTAAATTCCGCAGGATTTCTTATAATTCGAAAAACGGGAAATTTTGTTTGTAACGCCCTGCAAAACCTCATCGGAATAAAATTTCGAAAAACTCGCTCTTAGTGGATCTCTACTAAAAAAAACTGCCTGTGTGTGTGTCAAATTTAAAATCAGTATGTTTAATAGTTCCAGAGATCTCGAAATGAGTGAGTCACTTTTCTCCTATATATATATTGATAAGATATTGTTATCGTTAACACTCTTCGTCTCTACGACTTATTTGAGCTCTCTATCTCAATAATTTAGATAAAAAAATTTTAGTTTGGATTTAAAAAAATAACAAATCAGTTTTAGAAAATGGTGTGCAACATGTTGAAATGAACTCATATTTTCTTTAAATCTTGCACAGTCTACTTCTTCATTTTTTTTTCTAAATTTGTAGGGCCATTGAACATTTATTTATGCAACTCAGTTTCAAACTTTTTAAAAGTGCAAATTTGTAAATCAGAAGATTAAAGACAATTGTTTAAAATACAAGTATCTTTACGCAGGACATTTTTTAAAATTTTTTTAAAATGTATTCTAATAATTATATGCTTTGATCAATAAACTTATCCACAGACCTCTTTTTTTCTTCGTGCTTTCAAGGGAAACAATGGATTATATATATATATATATATATATATATATATATATATATATATATATATATATATATATATATATATATATATAGTCTAATTCTCTACAGACAAGAGATAAACATTCACCAATCACATTCGAAAAAACACAGAGACAGTAAAGAGAACATACATTGAAGGACACTAGATTAAAAATTATAAAATGGATGCTGCAGTATTATAAACATTGCTGACTTAGGACACAGCTAATATATAAATTATATAAAAGTGAAGCTGAACATGTTTTTTGGCCAGCCAACCTTCCCCCTTTATGTAAATAATACTGAGCAAAAACCTATTGAAAGTAATGGATAGTAATATCTAAATCCATTACAAAACGGAGGTAACTTACCTAAAAATTGCACTTGAAAATGCAGAGCCCGTGCTAAATCTGAGTGCAATAAATAAATTATTGCCAGATTCTGGACCCTAATGCAAATTCAAAGCATGTGAATGGCTGAAATGTAGCACTTAACAAAAGTATAAAAAGAATAGAAAACAAAAATTAATAAAAGAGTTACGAAAAACCATAACTTTAGAGACACTAGAGTATATATGAATTAAATAATAATAATAATTTTTAACTAATAATAGAATATGGAGGTAACTATAACTATGAAATGTGTAAATTTATAGTATTAAACTATAATTAATCTAAGAATTTTTAATCCTTACAATATTGAATAGCTTTATTCATATAACTATTAATAAAATGAATCGGGTATTTCTGATTTAAGCAATATTTAGTAAAACGTTTATAGTTATTTATTATTTCTGATTTTTTGACACTAAATATTTATTGCTTTGTATATAATTAATATTAATATTAATATTTCTAAATATAGAAATATGTACATTACACACACACACACACACATATATATATATATATATATATATATATATATATATATATATATATATATATATATATAAATGGAGTTAATTTTCTTAAATTCTTTGTGCTTATTATTTACACAGAGGGCCATTCGAATTTTATTCCCCAGTCACACCTGTGAAGAGTTAACTCAAGGAATAAAGGGTTTCTCGAAGTTAGTACTAACGTTTGAAATGGAAAGAAAATCTAAATATTTAAAACTTTTTATAATACTTATAACAATGGCACGATTGTCAATTCCTTGTTTATTGACTCTTCTACTTTGTGCGAATATTTGTATAAATAAGAGAAATTATAAACAAAAAAATAAACTGCCTGCATGGTTATAAGAAATGGTTATTACTGACGAACTTGTAAATTAAAATAATAATAAAAAACAATTAGCAAGCGTAAAATGCGAAATAGTAGGGGCAAAAACTTAAGGTATCCGACCACGTTTGGAACCGTGATTTTGAAAAAGAGTGTAAGAAAATAATTTTTGATATTTAGAATCATTTGAATTGGAATATGCATATATACAATTGATTTAATAATATTACTACAATAAAAAACTATTTAAATAAAAAATTTTGTCAAATAAGAAAGAAAAAAAAAGGATGACATATATTCAAAATATTTCCTTTTAATTTATAAAGTACTTCTATATTAACAATATTTTGCATATATAGAGCTAAGATTTCTCTACAGATCTTGAACTAGGATTTTTGAAAACTTTTCGCTTTGTTTTCAGAGTTATCAGTAGAAATAATTACATATGTCTTTTTGTTAAAATTTCTTTACTCTGAAGCATTAAAATATGAGTAAATACATTTCTATATTATAGGCTCTGTAGAGATACCTTAGCTATATGTAGGCAAAATATTATTTTTAAAGAAGCATTTTTCCAAAAGCAGAATGTTTTGAAAGTGTGTAATTCCTCCTTTTTTGCCGAAAAATTGTATTTAAATAATTTTTCTTGTCATAATATTCTTAAAACAATTGTAAATGCAAATTCTAATTCAAATAAAACTAAATATTTTTAAAAATATTTATTTAGATGGTCTTTTAAAATCCTGGTTCCGAACGTAGTTGGATACCTTAAATCAGCGGTACTCAACCTGCGGGCCGCATGTGGCCCATCGGACTTTTTTGAGTAGCTCGCTGATTGCTCTCATTGCACAAAAACGTTCAGCTACTTACGGGCAATGTTTAGATATTGACCGAGAAATTCTATCATTCAAGAAATCAAATACATCTATTTTGCTATCGATGTCATACGGATATTAATTGAAAGGTTCTTTTTCTTGTCTATTTGTAACTATAACAGGTAGTAATATTCGTAAAAAAAAAGTTACCGGTCGATTTTCGAAAGCGAACCACCGTCGGGCGCGGAATCGGGAGCTCTTTCCGGTGGTGTCGCTCTCAAAGAGGAGAGCGGAACTTTTTTGAACTTTTTTCGAAAAAATCTCCTCTCCGGAGATTTAGGGGGATTTTTAAATACCAGAGGAGTAGCGACTATTGTATGGTTGAAATTGAGTTTGAATTATAACCGAATAATACTGATTTCGGTCTGGAATTCTGCTCAAACTTCTTTTTGCTGTCATTCTACGCTTGATATAAATTAATGTTTTAAATAAAAACAAGAGAATCTTTATTAAAAGAAAAAAAATCAAATTATAGAACGGTTTGGCTGCTTTGTTTGTACGACAATGGGTCATGGGTGGAAGGAAACCGAAACTACTTCACAACTCAATAAAAAATGCATAAAACCGAGAAAATTTTTTTATGTGTGTTTGATAGAGATTAATACAGTATTAAAAGCAAAAAAAAATGTGTTTTAATATTTTGATCAATTTTTCATATTTTAAGAGTCAAATATTGCCTTGGTCTTATAATGTTTTTTTCATTAATCCTCAGGTTGCGGCCCGTGTGAAATATCTTCCATATTTACGCGGCCCGGCGGGAAAAAAGGTTGAGTACCCTTGCCTAGGGGTATCAAGGGTGTTAAATTTCTCTAGAGGTCTGAAAATATAAACAATTTTCAAACAGGTTATAATTTTTTAAAATTTAAATTAAGTAATTCGAATCTTTTACACATTATTTATAAAGGAATGGGGCTTCAGAAAAATATGAAATGTTTAAAATCTAATCATAATTTTAAAAATTATAAGCTTACGAAAAAAAGAAACTTTTCTACAAGAAATATTTAATAAGTTTTACGTCTCACATGCTATTTTCTAAAATAGTAGCTTTAATTACTAGCTATAAGTTGCTTTATAAAGTTAAATGTATTCTTATTACACTGTAGCTATTTTTTATATAAATAGAATAATAACTTACATATTTTAATAAATAAAAGATACATTTTTAAAAAATATTTGAAAAATTGCAATATTTTGCAAATATTTTGAAATACAAAAGATATATAATACTAAAATTTGGTAGGGTTTAAAGAGTATGATGCATTTTATAATTCTATAACGTTTTATTCATGAGAGGCTAATATTTTAGAAAATAGTGTGCGCAATGCAAATAATGCTTGGTATTTATTATAGAATTTTCATAAGCTTATGATTTTTAAAATTATGATTATATTTTAAACATTTTATACTTTTCTGAAGCACCATTCTTTTATAAATAATCTGTAAAAGATTATAATCATTTAATTTAAATTTAAAATAATTATACCTGTTTGAAAATTGTTTAAAATTTCAGACCTCTAGAGAAATTTAACACCCCTGAGACGTCTTAAACTAAAAAATATGGTTAAAAAATATTTAACCATCTACAGTGCGACTGATCCTTCGATTATGTGGAATATTGAATTAAAAAAGGTTATTATTCCTATCTACGCCTTGGCTTACATTCAAAAATAATTAAATCACCTACTACACATTCTAAATTCAAAAATTAAAACGAATTTCAGTTTGGAGTGAACAAACATAAATAAAAATATTCATAAACATCTATAATCTAATTTTTTTTTCCTTCTCAAAAGTCTTACAAGTTCTAGTTTCCTACATTGTTTGTAGATCGAAAAAAAACTTATAATTTGTATAATATGACAAATACAAAGCTAAACTCTCTTAAAAAAAGGAGAAAAAGAACATATTAAAAATGTGGATATAGTAAACATAGCAAAAATGAGGACGAAACAATTAAATTGATCAATAAAGCTTATATTAATATTACTATTAGTTGTATTGATATACAAATATTTATTTAAATTAATAAGGAAAAATTTCGTTACAATATATATAAATTTTTATGAATTGAATCAATTATATATTAAAAGTTTCATAAGTTTCGTTGCGATGTCTTTACGTGTTTTTGTTTTCAGAGAAATTTATTTTGATTCAGATTTTAATATTAATTAATTATTAAAAGATATATTTTGATTAAATATTCTATATATAACCGAACACAAGCATGATACGATCTAATAAATTAAAACTCTCATTATATAACAATTAAATACTTAGTAATATACATGGAAATATTTAATCCTTTTTGCAAATCAAAATCTACAACTACACTATATATATAATTAATGATTATTATATTTAAAAAAATTTAATTATAGAAAAACACGCATGAATGATTTATTTTTTTAAAAAAATAAAAGTTACCTAATTCTTAGTTACGGATAACAAAAGATATAAATGATATCATATTTAAAAATTAAATTGCATTTTGTAATACATATAATTTCCAACAATAAATATTTAAATAATCCTTAAACTATATGTCAGAAGTTTTCGAACGGATTATTTTTTGCTTCGAAAGGAAAATCAGATATCGAATTCTTAATCTTGGTGAGAGATTTCTTTAGAATCTGAAAAGAATTCTGTAAATTTTTCGCTGAAATTCTTCGATTGACACACATTTCGAATTTTCACTTGCGATGAAAACTTCTGCGATAGCAGGATTATTTACCTAGGATAAAAAAAAATGTCTTGGCACTCTTGCTTTCGGCCTGCTAAACAGAGCGCCTCTAATCACTCGTACGTAATGAAGTGGAATGCGAGTCGGTACCTTGCTCCTCTCGCTGCCATCTCAGCCTTCTTAACACCGATGATCTCCGGTCTCAGCAAATAGGGCGTTGCATCGTCGCTACGGTACATCCATCCATATTCTGTCTCATCCTAACAAGTTTTTCGAATGCATAACGAATATTTTCTTTCAGGATTGTCTCAGGCTAAATAGAGGCTATAAAGACACAGCGTTTGAACGCACAGGAAAGATTAACTCATGTTTTTTTCTTTATTATTTCTCATGATACATATCAATGTGTCGCCCAACCGGTAGAGTGGTTGGCGATGCTGACTGCGGTGCCGTAAGGAGGTTCAAATCATGGAGAAGACATGGATGTTTATAAATGTATAGTGCCTTTGCGGCATGGAGGTACTCTAAATAGCCGTCGAGGCGCAAGTCCTCTCGTGTGGTTGGTGGAAGAGGGTGGGAGGCTCCTGGCCACCCTCAGGATTTTCACCCTGTAAATTAGAATGGAACCGAGCAAAATCGTACTGTCACCTGCATGGTGCTCAAAGCTAAGGCTAATGACAGGCGTAAAAACTCTAGCCCTTAGCCGAGATGAATTTCGCGGGGCTCGATCCGACTTCGTCAGGCGGGTGGAATTAGTCACAAAAATAACATATAAATGTATAAATATAAAACACTTTTACACATGTAGAACCCACATATCATTCATGCATATGTGTATGTATGTCTAAAAATTTTTATTCATATATATCTTCAAGTCCCCAAATATGGTTTTCAATATGTGATTAAAGAATCAATAATATCGAGAACTAATATATATTGTATATATTTCAGTCGAACCTCTATATTGCGAATTTTTTTATACAGCGAACTTTTTCCTGGGATGAAGAGCATTTCACGATTTTCTTCATAAAATAGCCTTCCTATGGCGAAGTGCATTTTCTATATAACGAACTTTTTTTTTATTGTGAGATTTAAAATTTTTTCTCTCTATTTTTAAATTATTTCTGGACACATTTTAAGTTATTCTCTCTTTTAAATCATTTTATGATGGTCATAAACTGAACTGATTTTATAAGGTGCCAAACTCTTCCAAAGTAATGGAATTCTGGGCGTTTTTAAATCCAAGATGTGTAACATTTACCCCCGTGCATTGCAAAAATATGAAGCGTATTATGAAACTAAAAGTATTTTTTAGAACAAAAAAACTCAAACAAAATTAACAGATTTTGTGAATAATTAAATTTAAGGACACATATGGTAATGTGTATTTAGAAATTCTAGATATAAGATAATGTATGTTTAAAGTTACTTGTATGTTTAAAATTAAAAAATGTCCTGAAAGTTCATTAATTTTAATACAAAATTATTTTTCTTAATATTGAAAATACAGTACATTCCTCGACATTCTTTTACTTGTTTTCCTTGCAGTTTATCTTTCTTTCTTTTTTAATGGGTAAGATGCATAAAATAAATAAATATTAATTTACAGAAAGGTGTGAATAATTAATTTTTTTAAATGTATACTGATTATGAATTTGAAAATTTACTTTATGTGGTTTATAAAGTATATTGAAGGATGAACCTCTATATAACAAATTTTTCATATAACGAACTTTTTTCGGGATTTAGCAACTTCGTTAAATAGAGGTTCGACTGTATATATATTATATTAATTCACCATAATTCACCACTTTTTCACTTTTATATATAACTTAAAGTAAAAAAAAATACCAATACAACAATCATTGGTCTTTACTATATTACTATAAAAAATAGTAATATAGCAAAGGCCATATATATATATATAATATATATATATATATTATATATATATATAATATATATAATATATATAATATATATATATATATATAATATTGATATTCCAATTTTAACACCATTTTGTGCGAGACCTTAGCTTATATGTTTACTATTCTGTTTTCACATGGTTTTTATTTTTACATTTAAGTTTCCATACTAATTTTTTTGTCTACAGAAAATTTTCTTAATATTCCTCTCCTTGAGAGATACATTAATGTTTTCTTTTCATAATTTCCTTTTACTATATTGTCAGGTTTATCATCCACATGTTAGAAATAGGCTTAAATTTTCAACATGGCTCTATTTTTCTTTTTTTCTATTATGTCGAAAATTTCTGCTGTATGGGGAAGGTTGATCTTTAAAGTATTGCTTAACCCTAAATCAGCGACATCTTTAGAAATTAGAATAGGTCTCCAGTTTAATCCAAAGACTTTTTTTGTATCTACATTTGCTGCGTATCATGAATTCCACTTTCTTTCTTCTTTGGCATTGTAGGTTTTAGAACTTTTTCTCTTTTATTTTATTATACTATATATATATATATATGCAAACAATTCACAATCAAAAATTCTCAGAATTTTTCCGGAAAAGTTCCCAGATTGCGCTGCAATGATCACAGAATACTTTTTGTGATATTGATCTAATAAGTAAGTAGGGCAGGAAACTAATAAGTTGTTTATTTAGCCATCATCATTAAATACAGCAAATGTTTGCATTTGGATAGAATTTTTTTCTTCACTGTCGGATTTATAAATGTCGTAGCATGCAAATACTTTTTTTTGTTTCGGAAAATCACATTCTGAGACTTTTCAAATGTTAATTACATCGTATTCCAACAATTCGAAGTTCCCAAACCCTTGATCTATATCGTTAAGAGCAACCACATGCATTACGGTATCGAGCTCACATCGATAGAGAAAGAGAGAAGAGAGAGAGAGAGTAGACATCAAAGAGAGAGAGAAAGAAAATGAAAAAAACAGAGAAAGAGACAAAAGGAAGAGAGAAAAATGGATAGATTGAGAGTGGGAAAGATAAAAGAAGAGAAAGAGAGAGGAAGAAGAGAGAGATAAAAAAGGAGATAGAGATAGTGCAGAGAGAGAAACAAGAAAATAGAGAAAAGTAAGTGAGAGAGAGAGAAACAAGAAGATAGAGAGAGTAATAAGAGTAAGAAAGAAGAGTTAGGTTAAGAAGAGTCAGAGAAAGAAGAGAGATAGAGAGAGAAAGAAGAGAGAGATAGAGAGAGAAAGAGAGAGAGATAGAGAGAGAAAGAAGATAGAGAGAAAGAAGAGAGAGATAGAGACAGAAAGAAGAGAGAGAAAGAAGAGAGAGATAGAGAGAGAAAGAATAGACAAAATAAAATAGAGAGCAATCGATTGTATTAGTAATTCTATCTGTTATGTTATTCCGACTTCAGCGTTTTATTTATTTGAATTGAAACATTTATAATTTTTATTTTTGGGACTTGTTTATTTTTCCTTTTACATTTCTGATCAATGAAGAAAAATGCTACTATCAACTGACTGTTCCCAAATACGAAGACCATAGTTAGTATTTTTACCTCCACAACGATATGCATCCTACTTTTCGGCAGCACATGCAAGTTGACTCGCTGGAGCGTGTTATTAGATTTAATTAAATCTCCCCTCTTCACTTTTTTTATGAATCATAAAATGTGGGTCCTGATTTTACTTCTGATTTATGCACGAGGAAAAATATAAGTCGGGCATCGTAAACTAAGAGAAGTGCACTCACGTAAAGTAAGCAAGTGCTCTTAATTCGTTTTCGTTTCAACAACGCTGTCCCTCATGCCATTGTGTCGTAAAAGTTAAAACTTTTTTACGAGTTTCTCTAAGAACATAAGGGTGTATGTTTTGTGTGCAATCCTCCCATGTCACGCTTGGAATCGAATGAAAAAAAAATCGAAATAATCTTTTATTAAAAAAAAAGGAAGGAGAGAAACGAAAGAGAAAATTGCTTTTCTTCTTTTCCTTCTCTTCAAAACGTGGTCATCAGTTCAATAGAATGTGAAAATACTCGTTAATTTTTTTTACGCGCGCGCGAGATATTTCTCTATTCTATATTCTGACTTATTTATTGCTGCATCTTTTCAATGTAGCGGCTTTTTTTATAAATGTGTAGCATGTTGGTGTTTTTACAAATGATTGTCGTGACTTTTCTTACCTTTGATAGACACTGTTAAAAATCCAGGGTTATTCATAATTCGCTCCAAGGTTTCGATGCGCTATAGTAAAAGAATGAAGACAAATGCAGCAAAAATGAACATTTCAAAGCCTACAAAAACAATTCAAGTTTCATTTACATATTTTACAGATATTCGATGCGTGAAACCTGGGTTACACGGTATACATCAATTCCATAGTCCAGTTCTTGCCACACTCTACTCAATATGGTGCCATCAATGTTATTGGTAACACTTGTTATTTTTTCATGCGGTTCAGCTACATCGCGCAGTAAAGGGTAATAATATTTGGTCTTATGTATGAACAAATTTTCTGATAACACAAATTGCGCGGAAAGAATAGCACGTGCTGTCAATAAAGTCGATAGTGCTATATGAAGTATACTAAAGGCAGGAAATGAGCTATCGCATTGATGTATGCTGTCTAATCAAGGTTTAACATACAGAACCACACATAACGTACATCCCTGCAACACCCGTTTCACGGAGGGGGAAGGAGAGTTCTAGGAGGCCCAGAGCCTATGTTATAATATGGTGTTGCAGTCCTTTCTATGATCCAGCTTGAGGCCCCAAATATGCAGGGGGTGCTAATATTCTTCCTTACGCTACTGCACAGAACACCTGCAAAATATATGAATGAAATTTGAATTCTTTCTGTATTATTTCAAATATGTTCATTTTTCTTGTGTTTTTACTATAAATCGCAGTGGCTGAGTGGAAGTGTACCGTGCTTCTCCACGCCACTAATCCTGGTTTCAAATCTCGGGCTGGAAAAGGTCGACTCAGTCTTTCATCCCTTCAATGGGTCGATAAATGAGTACCAAGCTTGCTTGGGAACTGAACACTGAGGGTTTAGCTCCAGACTGACCACTTGATCGAAACATCTACCCATGCACCCCAGGCCTAGGTCATGAAAATTGAGATAGGCACAATAGGCCTTGGCCCTCATGGGCTGTTGTGTTACTGAGTTCAGTTCAGTTGTTTTTCCTATGGCGCTTCGAAACCTTGAAGAGAATCAGAATAATCCTGTATTTTCTACTCATCTCTTGCTTGCTTATTTTTCTGTATATCGAAGCACAAAACAATTACACATATAGTTTTGTTAATGAAATTTTTGTATTCAACTATTTTAGATCACGTTATTTTTTTGTAGTATATTACGTTGTGCTCTTGATAATGAACCGATAACTCTTTTTTAAAAGATTAAGATTTGGTTCCAGATCTAGGAAAGTCTAATTTAAAGGTTTATAATATTCTTTTAAAGATGCATCCAAAACCAGCTTTATTTTTCTAGCTGATTTTCTTTCTCTAACATACGGTCTGTGTGGCACAAGTATTATTAAACTTTATTTCATGCTCTTGGCTTACTCTTAAATTCCTTTTTTTAAAATATCCTCAAATATCTTAGTGTATTTATTTAGTGTCCATTTACCTTAAATTTACTATTACTGCTAAAAAATTTCGTCTTGAATCCACAAAAATATTTCTTTTACATTTACAATCTTTTTTCATTTTCTTTCATATATTTGTTTCGTATATTTCATGTCGTTTTTGTAAGAAATTTGGCTATCAAACATTTTTAAGGAAATTTTATAATTTAATTTTTTATTCTCTATATCTATCCCCACATAAGATCCCATATTTTGTGGAAATTCTTTTTAGTATTTGATTGTAGTCTTATCTACAGAAATAGCAGTCATCGAAAATTATTTTATATACTTATAAGCCTTTAAGGTATCCGACTGCGCTCGGAACCGTGATTTTAAAAAGGCGCATAAATAGATATTTTCCTTGATATTTAATGTATGTCACTTAGATTAGAATACATGAATAAAATTGTTTTAAGGACTTTTTGACAAAAAAATTTATTTAAATACAATATTTCGGCAAAAAATTAACTTAGAAAAACCTTTTTTTTCAAAATGTTCT
Source organism: Trichonephila clavipes (assembly GCA_019973935.1). Classification (NCBI taxonomy): domain Eukaryota; kingdom Metazoa; phylum Arthropoda; class Arachnida; order Araneae; family Nephilidae; genus Trichonephila; species Trichonephila clavipes. The sequence goes on along the minus strand of BMAU01019544.1, from coordinate 624,605 downwards.
CCTTTTGCGAAAAATTCTTTTATTATAATAATATTTTGCATAGCTCAGACCTCTGTACGGCTCAACTATTATGTTTGGAAAAATTCACATTATTTTCAGAGTTACAACCGTTTGAAATAATTATTAGCGTTTTTTTTTCTTAAAATTTCTCCTCTCTGATGTCGTAAAACATGGATAAACCCACTTCTAAGTTATATGTTTTAAAACTTTTAGTTGAGCCTCTGAACAGAGGTCTGAGCTATAAACAGGCAAAATATTATCAAAATAGAAGCTTTTTTCACAAAAGGAGAATATTTTGAAAATGAATCATTCTATGTTCATTTTTTGTCAAAATATTGTACTTAAATAAGTTTTTATTGTGATACTATTGTTAAAACAATTTTATATACATTTTCTAATCTAAGTGACACTAAATATCATTAATATTATCCATTTATACGCTTTTGCAAAAGCACGATGCCTGCACCTGGCAACAGGTCGAACGAGACACACGATATAGAGAGAAGGACCTGGCAAAGACAGAGGAGTAGAGTCCGAACGAGGAGAGAAAGGAGAGCGGTGGCGCGAAAAACGTGGTCGGATAAAGAAGAGACGGCTGGACGATGTATTGTAATCTTGTAGCATCTTAATATATTCTTTTTTTAAAGAAATGTCCCATAGAAGGTGTGGAATAAAACAGAGGGACAAAATCCTGACTGCAATTATTTTCTTTTCACAATTCGAACACGATCCGATCCGAAAAGAACCCACAAGTTTACAGATACCTTAACAAACTCTTATTTTAAATCGAATCATAGATATGCGTCAACTAGCTATGAATGTACAGCAAGGCGTTAAGCACAATAAATTGAAATTATTCAGAATTTGTATCTATCTTGATAACTAATAATAATAAAACATTTATCAAATTTTTTTATACAAAATTCCTTCCTTTTAAGAAAGTCGTCATTACTTTGTGGTGGAGTTTGTGGAGCATTACTCTTATTTTAAACCAGTCATTGTTTAAAATACGTTATTATTCATCATTTCGTCGGCCTTAATTTCCTGAAAATTGTTTAATGAAAATGAATTCTTTACATTTACGGTTAGTAAAAATAAATTTTACACATTGAAAAAAAATCAACATTTAACTCTTATTTTGTAATTAATTACTTTTCCTGATCCTCATTGTGCCTTACCTTTCTGGAGACTCAAGTCATTTAGCTGCTTTTGAGCATCAAACTATTGTGATAATATCAATCTATGTTTGAAAAAGCTGATTAACTTTCTTTCAATTAATTTTTTACGTTCCATTTATTTATATTTTAATTTTTAAACAATTTTCCGATTTAACAATAAATAATTTTATTCCATTCTAAAATTTGTAAGATTTTAAAATCTAACGCTTCAGTCCCTTTCATATACATAAAAGCAAAATATTAATTAATTTTACTATTATAATCTTGTATTGATTATTTACCAATTTTTTTTGAAAATTGTTATTGCTTTATATTTTATAATTATAATAAATAAATAATATTCTTTCTCTTATCAATATAAATAATATTCTTTTTGTGTTTATTATTCTTTTTTTATATACAAATATTTTGCTAAAAGTATAACATTTAACAAATTTATCAACCTGTAATACCTTTTACAACATGTTAGTTATCTCGTAGAACGAATAATTTAATCAGATAAGATTTCAAATACCCCCCGTATAAACACACATGTGCATACACAGAATTACACACACACACACATATACACAATATGAATAGTGTTTCAAAAGATCACCAAATCTATACATTATATATATTTTCGCATAGGACATTCCAACTCTCATTTCCCTTATATATTTACAAAAACAATACACTTTTTATAAAACTTAAGTACTTTTCTAGTATTTCAAGTATTTCTAATCATATAATTGCAGTTGACTTTCCATGTTTCTATAAAAAGGTTCAACTTTAAAAAAACAACAACGACGAAATATATATGGTCCAATGCGTAATAGTATGATTATTTAAACAAAAGTATAGGTATTTAATATGATATAAAATTATTACTCATCTATTCACTCATTATTCTTATAAGCGTATGAATTATTAATTAAGCACACATTATGTATAAGTTTGGATTGCAGATCTCTCTTTATTTAGTATATTATAAAACGGAAAATCTTCACATCTGGAAAGAAATCCTTGATTTGCCCCTAAAAATATTAACTGATGTGTTGTTCGATATTCCATTCCATTTTCCGACATGGAAAAAATTATATCTGTATAAATAAAAAAAATATTCCCATAGAGGTTTTCGATGCAAGGAAGATGATTACTGAGAAGCATGATTCCTTTAGAAATGAATAAAATGCCTTTGGCCAATGCAGAACATCTATATGTTTGTCTTTTGTCATTTATCTTTTAACTGAACTCAGGAGCACAACAGCCCATGTGGGCTAAGGTCTATTGTTCCTATCTCAGTTTACGTGACTTTAGGCGCAGGGACGCATGTGCAGATGTTTCGATCAAGTGGTCAGTCTGACGTGAAAAACTCCCAGTGTTCAGTTCCCAGGCAAGCTTGGTACTCATTTATCGATTTACTGAAGGGATTAAAGGCTGAGTGGTGACCTTGCCCAGCCCGGGATTTGAACCCCGGACCCGTGGCGTGGAAGCACGATACACTACCCCACTCAACCACTTAAATTAATTCTACTTGAAACATGTCATTTATGTTTCAAATGTGTCTAATACACTTCTTTTGTCTCCTTCACAGGAGCCATCTACATTCATCCTCCATACGATTCCCCTTCGTCTAATTCCTTCCACCCCAGATTTCCCAATGAGGGTCGCTTCGGAAGGGGCCACAACACTCCCTTTACTCACCAGTCCCCTTCGCGGCAGACTGGTTTCTCGCACTGCAACGGCGGCAACAAGTGCCAGTTCTTCCTCTACTGCTGGCTGTCCGGGGGCTCTCTGGGGCCTTCGTGCGGACCCCTCTTCTCATGCTGCGTCTCGGGCAATGAACCGCACAGTAAACAAGTAGCAACCCCTACAACACAGAGGAGTTTCGGACCTGTCAAGAACGATCCATGTGAGTACATCTTTTCATTCACTTAGCTCTTAATATGAAGGTTCACTAATAAAATGAGCTATAGACGCTTTTGACAGTAAATAATGTGGGATGTTTTGCATATCATAACAATAATAAAATTATTATACGTCTTCTTTCGGGTAAAAAAATCCCTTACAAAGTTTAATATTTTTCACAATAGAAATGATTTCCTTTCTTGTAATTTGGGAGGGGAGATTACATATTTTTCAATTATGAGAATATATTTTATAGAACTTTATAACTTTTTTCACAGATATTTTTCCTTCTATGATGTATTAATATTCCCTGCTGAGTTTCATTTCTATCTCATTTAATATAACTTAAATTAAAGAAAAAAATCCTTTTTACTCTGAATTTTAATTTACGTCAGCATGAAAAATTCGAAGTATTATTTTCCCAATTCTCTAATTTGTCGGTAAATTGCTTTGGCCTCAGGAAAGAAAAAAAAAGATTTTATATCTGTCTGCATAAAGAATTGAGGAAATACGCAGGGTGTTTCAGAAGTAGTGCCCAAACTTTGTACAGCTAGATTCATCGTTAGGAGTACATAAAATACCCAAATTACCACACCAGTGCTATCCATAGTTTACGAGAAAAATACAAAAAACAAAGGAAGACGTCACAACCGGTGCAAGGACCTTATTGGACACACTGTAACAACCCGTGGGTTGTTAGTGTTTGGGGGTTCGAGCTGAGATCAGTTATAGCAACTTTTAAACACATTTTTATTACTCTCTTCACTTAATTAACTAACGCAGTTAAACGTAAGGAATGCACTCAATAACTAACCCGAAAGAGCAATCGCATAGGCTTAATGGTATTAACATATAATTAAAATCACTTAACTGAATCCTGGAGAACTTTCGACTCCTACGCTTGAATTCTCTGTAAATATCTTGTTGACCAAACGACCTCGTGCCATAAGATTGATCATAATTTAATCAACTTTTGATCGCCAACTCTCAACCATCGACCATCCTCGCGTACACAAATGCCAACGTTTAAATAGAAGCTCTCATTTAACTAAATCTCGTCTTCTTCACCTAGGAAAGTTTTCAACAGAACTTGCAGTTAAAAAGAATAATTTTACCCAAGAGAGTTAGTAGAAATTTTACAGTTAGATCCGTTACGACATCGACAACAGTATTTTCAAATATTTCAAAAGGCAGATGTTCAAAGTTTTCCGCCGTGTCTATCGGCGCAAGCTTGAGCGCATCTTGGAATGGATGAGCGCATGCGTCACAGCATGCAGAGCTGCAGGTAAGACCGTTTGTGTGGTCACTACGTCTCAATACACCAGTTCCTTCATAAGAATAAATCCAACGACCTGGCAATCGGGGTGGTAATAGAACCGGATTCCATGTCCTATTCAGCGGCTTGGAGACGCCATATCCAGCCAATCACGTACAGAAGCCAGAAATGTGCCGGAGCCCCACTATGCATCACCATTCATTCATCCTCATGCATTATCATTTGCCTTATTTTTCTCGTAAACTATGGATCATGTAGGTACAGTTCGCTGGGCATTTTATATGTACTCCCAACGAGGAATCTGGAAGAATTTAGGCACCGTTTAAGGGATATCCTGTATTTCTATTTTTTCTATATAAGTTTTAACTAATTTAGTTAACCACATTATTTTCTTTAATGAAAACTTTAAATAATTTAAATTGTCATGGAAAAATAGGGTTACATTAAATTTAATTTCATGTGGAATAATTGGGGTATTCACTTAAAGTATCCGACTACTTGCAACAATTTTTTTTTAAAAAAATTGGAGATATGCGGATTTTTTTTCGTGATTTTTAAATTTATTTAGAACATTTTAAGAAAAAAAGGCTGAAATTAAGAAGTTATAAATAAATTATTACTGCTAAAATGGGTAGAAATTGACAAACAATTACATAAATGAGACCCGCTTTGTACAAATAGTAAATGCTCAAATTCTCAATTTTTAATTTTGATTTATCACTTTGCTATTCCTTTTTGAAATGACCTTCAGGATAAGAGATATTTTAATTTTTACAAAAACTAGATCCCTTTATGTTAGATATGATATGAAATTGCTTAAATAAACAGTGATTATATTCACATAAAGAACTATAAATTCTGTAATAAAACAGTGATTGATAAATCTGAAGGTTAAAACACACTTCAACTGCTATAAAGAGCATGCACAAAAAATTCCAGCAAATTATTTTAAAAACTTTTTGAGCAATCACTGTCCCCGTTTGAACTTATAAAAAAACACATTTCGAGTAAAACGCATTTTAAAATTTGACATCTTAGTAACGTTATGGCATCTGCTTTTACTAAAACACTTGTAGTTTTTGTTCTAGTGATTGGAAAATAAAAAAAACTTGGTATTTTTATAAAGCTTATAAGATGACCTATAAAATAAAATCATAAAAAAATTGTCAATCTTTTTAAAAATAATTATGATTTCAGGATATTTGGATACCTTAACACAGAATGTAAGTTACCAGTGTCACAAAAGTTCTCAATTTATCTATAATGGATAAGAATGGAATATTAATATTTCAGAAATTTGTTTTTACTTCATGTAACTTAATTCATACATTAATTCAACATTGAATTTATAACCTTAACAATTGTATAAGATTCCCAATGGTATACACCCCATCTAACTGTTTGTTCATGTACTTATACATTTCTTAAAAATAACGCATCGTGTGCTGCTTTGTTTCATGCAAAGACTGTGGTCGAAGTGCTACCAGGACCAGTCGTATCGTAGGCGGAAATGATGCTTATTTCGGACAGTTTCCTTGGCAGGTAAGAACTGTGTTTCATAATAAGTAAAATGCATGTGCTAGTCATTTTCTTTATGCATATGTTATCGTTAAGGTATGAAATCCTTTATTTCATAGGACATCTAGGTACTTCAAGAAATAACTAGACAAGTCAGTTAAAATATGCAAAATTATTGAATTCTACGATTTAACAATAGGTATTCTATAGAATAACGATTACTTAATCGGTTAAAGTTAATTAATATTCTCTTATACACTTTTGTTTGAAAACGTTTACACACACACAATGTTTTTATGAAGCAACAGATTTTCTTCCCAGCTGTATTTTTCGATAACATTTAAATGTAACTATTTTTCTAACGTATTCTCCCCCTTTTTTGTTTAACTAATGTTAGCAATATAAGCAATAATAAATTATATCATTTGCTTTTCGTCTTTATTTATCAATTAATCATTCGCAATAAGGACAAAATGTGTCTTCGAGAGATTTTAGCTATTTATGATCAATTAATTTATAAAATAGCTTTGAAAATGTTTATTTTTCACTTGAATGGTCTATCATTACTTATTTCATAGAATAATAAGTTCTTTCGTAGAATAACTAGGTAAAGAATGAAACTTTTCATCTATTATATATTTTGAATGTCTTCTCTGGTTATTTACCTAGTTACTCTATGAAATAACTGAATTATACACTTTAACGGTAACACATACAACAGGATCATATTAAGTTGATCTGGATTTTATATAAAATATCCTGACATTGGCTTTTGTACGACTTTTGCAATCTGACCCTAATTGAAAGTTGTACGTTACTCAATTGACACTCGGCAAGATAATTTACAATTAATTAACCTCAATGAACAGAACATGGGGGAACTTTATCCTTTTAGTACGCATCATTCAAATCTTTTATTGTAAATTCTTATTTTCTTTTGTTAATGTCACAATGGAATGTAGTTATGGTAGCTGAGTGGTCATGGTCCAGGAACTCGGGGACCAGTGTGGTATCTGACGAGCTGCGGGTTCGAGTTAAGGTGACACTAAAAACTCGCCCCGTGGAGAGAATTCAGATGTCGTCCTCATCGCTTGACTATGACGCCGAATGACTGGGTCCACTTCTAATAGCCTCTTGTTTCTGGAAGTGTGCCCTAAATAAAACGATCAATGTATCGCGATCGAAAGAGATACAACGTCTTAAAGCTTATCTTGAACTGAAGATGTTCGAGCATGAAAAGCTTAAATGGATCGGGTGTTCACAGTTCCTCACAGATGGTGAACTTACAAAGGTTCTCTTATACTGTTTTCCGCTAAATTATTTATTTCTATCAATGCTCATTCCTTTTTTTTTGTATTGTTTTACAGCTATAGTAACATGTTTATTTCAAATTAAAGTACATTACTATAAACATGCAGCACACCGTTATTGTATGAGGGGGGCGCAATGAAAATTATGAATCAAAATTGCGTCACAAATATTGGAAGTTTGAAAAGAACTGGACTATGAGAATAAATAAAAAAAATTTAAAAATACATTTCCTTTATTTCAAACAAATGAGTGTATCATTAGAGAGGTATAAAAACGTTTCAATTAAAATATAGAGTCGCCCAGCCAGTATGGTGGCTATGTCCCTCGGCTTGTAACCGAGTGGGTTCGGGTCGAATCCCGAGTAAGACTTGGTTGTATCTTCTTTGGGAAAGAAGTCGGACTTTTCACCTGAAATGAATTCCCGTCTCGAAAGGAAAAGCAGCGCACCTCTTCTTGTTATATGCTGGGATCATCGTTTGTAATAAAAATCTGTATTCTGTGGTTGTGTTATATGTTTCTGTTCATCTATCTCACTTCTTTCGTATGTATCCCAGTAACAAACACACGACAACAACAACAATTAAAATGTAGAAAGAGATGGATAAGAAAAAGAGCGTTTGCACTCTTGGCAAATATTAAAAAAGTGTGCTCTCCACAATTATATATAACCTTGCTACAGTACTTTGTCATTCTACATTTCTTAGATGAACAGGAAGTACAAATTTTGAGTCTGCAAGAAGTATAATATATTATAGACGAACGTTTAGTTTTCTAAGTTTAAAGTAAAGGTTATCTTATTTTATAAAGTGTTCGCCAATATATTTTCAAATTTAAAAAAAGTATTTTATGTTACAAAAATGAGCCTAAGAGTGAACATGTAGGGGACAAAATATATGTATTGTGGTAGGTTGCAAACCATCCTTAAATGGTTTGAAGTAGTCTCCTTTAAATTTGAATCTGTAAAAAATTTTACCTATCCATGATCAAAATGAATTACTAAAAGGATATGAATCCTGAAATCAGAAAGAGATTTATTGCAGCTAATCACTGTTTTTCAGTTTGAGATCATTACTGAAGTCTCATTTAATAAAAAGAAATATAAAAATCCTGTTGTATAAGGTACTGAATCAGTTTTGACTTATGCCTCAGAGACATGGATCTTGACATAAAGAGATCTTGATGACTTTCGAAAGTAAGATTCCTGCGAAAAAGATAGAATTTTGAAATATATAAGATTTTTAATAGTGATGATATTATTAAGTCCATAAAACTAAGAATGAATGATATGGGTAGGGCATATAGTAAGAATGAGCCCAGGACAAACAGAAGTGAAATTTTTTTATGCAACTCCCTCTAATAAAAGACCAAAGGGAAAACCCAAAAGGAGATGGAAAAACTATATGGATGAGGACTTTGCCATTCTAAAAGAGTGTGGAACTGCAGATCAATTGCTGGGAGAAGAGCCTAATGGGAACCACTTCTGAGGACCACAAATGGCTGTCATGCCAATGCTTATGATGATGATGGTAATTTAGCATTTTGTTTTAGAGGTTTGGTATTTCTTAACTTATATTATCTGAGAACCCAGTTTTTATTCAGATATTAATTAGAGATAGAAAATTTTCAATAACATACAATTTAAACACAAAACAAAACAAAAAAACTTATTTAAAACATTACTTATAAATCAAAGGAAATGTCACGTCGACAAATGAACACAAAAAGCTTACGACACAAATAATTTGTCATACTACATTTTCATTATTGATGCTACGTTTTCATTATTTGCATTTTTAATATGATTCAGCTCATTTCTTCATAAAGCATACACTACAATTCCGGATAAAAATATCATGCAAATATCAGAAAAACTTTAATCAAAATATATTTTGTATAGCAAAATTGGCAGTTTTTGTCAACAAGAAGTAACATTATTAAGCTATTTTAACCCATGATCTATTATTATTGATAAGAAAATGTTTATGAATATGCATCAATAACCACAGAAAACTATTTGAAGCAGTATTTAAGATTCGAAGGGTATAAAATTCAGATAAACAGACACAGAAAATACGTCATATTTGCCACTTTTCATTTACTTACCTGGTTCTGGCTATTTTTTTCTTGACCCAAATAATATTTAAATAAACTCAAATCTGTTTAATGATTTCTGTTTTCCTATTCTGCAATTTTAAAACCACTGTCTTTTTAATAATAAATCAAAAAAATGCAAAATATACCCATATATAGAAGAGGAAAATAAACATTTTTGAATGCAAATTTTTTTAAAAAAAAATATTTATATTTTCTGTTGTAACACTTGACAGTTTATTTTAATAGCTTTATTATGATATTTTACACTGGATGATTAATAGAACCATTAAACAATATATCAGTCTGTAATCATAGAATCAATAAAGCATTTTAAGCAATGTCTCTTCAATATGTTAATAAATAAACTTACAATAATTATGATACATCATTTTCTACAAGACAAAACAAATAGAGATTGATTATGTTCATTTCTTTAAACCGTATCGAATACAAATTAAAATTAATTTGTGTGTAATTTCGTTCGACATGTTACTGTTTGGTTGTGTTACATAATACCTGATAAATGTATTAATAGTTTAGAAGAGTGTCAAAAATATACATCTGTACATCAGAAAATAATCTGCAATTACAAAATTGTAATTATGATTTGAAGAATTAAAAACTCATTTTAAAATAAACGAATTTAAGAATTATAATAGTATTTTTAAACAGATATAAATATCAAATGTTGACATCATGTCTTATCATGTCATCTTGTATGAGTTAAATTATTAGAATCATGGACAGTTTTATCTTTAATTTTCAATTCTTACTATTAGTTAACACCCTCCTGTGTATATTTATTTATATATATATATATCTTACTCAAATTTTCAATCGTTAGTAAAATACTTTCTATTCATCCACTCAAGTTCACAAACACATTTTTTTAAACTTGCAGTGGACGACACTTCATGTTAATACAGTTTTTTTCAAATATTAATTCATTAATTAAATTTAATCAATAAATAAGGATAAACAAGCAAAAATAATAGTCCATCATCATATATATATATATATAAAATGAACCTCGTTGTGTCCTTGTAGTATTGGCGTATATATATTGTATAAATAGCGTATTGGACCCCTAGTCCAAAGGTCGTGGTTTCGAATCCTTCCCGGAATGGCCTTATTTCTGAGAATGTGATTTCTTTTTGCTGTACTATTTTATTGGAATAATTAAATTTAATTAATGAATAAACAAGTAACGAACAAAAATAATAGTCCAACACCCTATATAGATGAGAAAATGGAAAAAAGCTTTCTATTTTGTCACTTAATATTGTGATTATGTCATATATATAAACATATTTATATTAACTGTAATTATTTATTAAAAAGTGGCTAAAATAAAAATTTTCTTTGTTGACCTAAGTAGGAAAATTGGCTTAATTTTTTTATATTACTTATTATATTATAAGTTAGGTATGGATAAAAATAAATCAGTTAGAATTTGTCAAATGTGTGTGCTTTCTGTGTTAGTAAATTTGTGTAAATGAGTTTTCTATTCTTGGTGTCTTAAAAACGTAGATACTTACGTAGATTTTTATTTGATATTGGGAATTAAATTCAATAAAACAGTCGTGTTTACTAATACGAATTAAGAAAGTTAATACAGAATATTAATACATAACTCAATTTCTGCTATTAATTTTAAAACACCTGATTAATTTATAAGGAGTTATTATCTAAATACTTTTATTGAGCGAATAAAAATAATTTTTTTCTTGCTGATCAAAAAAATGTGCATAAACTAAGGACATTCTGAGTTGGATTTTAATTTTGAGAGGCTCTAAATATAACTTGCAAATAAATTACTCTTTATTAATACTAAAGTAGTATAAAAATTCTTTTCATAAAATTTTATGTTTCAAAATGTTTACTACTATTTTTGCTGTTCATTTACTATTACTATTCTACTACTAATAATAATAATACTAAAAGTAATCAAAAGTGGCGTTAAAATTCTTGATTTTCTGTAAAAAATTTATAGTTGCTAAGATAGATTCTTTTACAAACAACATTTATAAGCAGGGTCTTAATTACTCTCCAATAAGCTAAATTCACAACGGTCACATGATAAATGCAATCACGTGTTCCTCATTGCATTCAAAACTGACATTAAACTTCTAGTTGTTCTGCTTGTACAATTTTGATAAAATTTTAAATTTGATAGCTAGTTAAAGATTTTCAGTGTTAAGGTCCTTCAAGAGTTTTTTAGAAATTAATATAAGTTCTTATATTATGTGTACACTTTTAAATAAAGTTCATTTTATCTCTTTATGTGTGCTATTATTGTTGTTAAGTATGTATTTTTTTAAATAAAGTTTCTGTGCAGAAAGCAAAAGTTGGAGGCAGTGAAGAGCATAAACTAATTGGCTGAAACATGTGTTGCTGTTAACATTTGACTATGACATCATATGAATTTAATCCATTGTAATAAACTAAATATTTTTCGTATAATGCAAAAACTTAAACTATTTTAAAACTTGAACGCAAAAAAGTTTAGTATCGAAATATTTTCACACTTTTCTTTATTTCAAATCTTGCAGGAAATTAGCCATTTTTCCAAAAAGTAGTACTAAAGTGCAGTTAATTGATTATAATTGACTTTATACTAAAAATCGAACTCGCTCTGTACGGATAATGTCTTATACGCTAAGGTATGCTTTACATAAAATTAATTTTTACTGATACATTCTTTTCTCGTAGGCTGTGATCCAGGTAGGAGGCAGTCGATGCGGCGGGGCTCTTGTGGGGCGGCGCTTTGTCGTGACGGCCGGACATTGTGTTGCCAGGTAATAAAAGTATTCAATGCTGTATCATAAATTAACAATGTACTTTTGCATAATATTTCAGTTATTATTAATGTAGCATCTTTTTGTGTCACTTCACCGCTATGTACAAGGTGACGTGTGTATTATACAATATTTTATATCTTATAGTATTGTCATTCATTAAATACACAAAATAACATATACTAACAGCATGGATGAATTGAAAAATATAGCAATCGATATAGAAAAGAATTAAAAAAATTATTCAAGTGAAACTTTAATTGATATTTTGAATAATTTTAAGTAAATTGTAAATTATATAAACTTTGGGTAAAAAAACATTTAGCAAAAAAAAGGCCACCGTGGGAATCGATTTTTGTAAAAACCCTTCTGAGAGGATAGCGATACTCAATCTGTGGCCCGCCGAGCTTTTTTCAGTGGCCAGGTCATGGCCCATTGCTCTGAGAAATTTACTTATAAGAGAACTTTGTATTAAAAATTTGGCTGGAAATTCTGTCAAGAAATCAAATATATCAATATTGCTTTTTGCTGTCGGTGTCGTACGGGTACGAATTGATATCCTTTTTCTATTTGGAACGGTTGCAGTTAGTGATAACAGACAGCAGTGGATCCTACATGTCTTACAAGCGAAAAATATTTGAAGAAAATAGATCGTTTCAAGACGATTGGGAGGTTGATTGTTTTGTAGTGAAAAACAAACATGGATTAGTAATTGTATGATTTGTCACGAAAATGCTGTATTTAAAAAATACCAATAAACAGGAATCATTCAATGACACTTTTCCACGAAGATTTCTTTCAATAGGGGATTTATAGGTTTTATTCAATAACCTTTGCAACTGCTACGAAGTGTTTTGTCAGGGGTAATATCACAGCGGTAACAAAGACATCCTATGACGTTTGTTATATTATTGGCAATCATATGAAACCGTTTACTGATGAAGAAATTGGGAAGGAGTGTTTCTTAAATACTTCTAATTTATTGTTAGCGGCAAAAAAAATATAAAAAATAATAATTAAAAAAAGTGAAACAGGAGTTTTATTTTGATCAATTTTCCACATTTTAAATTTCCAATGCTATCTTGGTCTTAAAGAATTTCTCCCACCTGTCTCCCGTTTATCTTAATGTTGCGGTCAGCGTTAAATAGCTGACTTATGTATGCGGCCCAGCAGAAAAAAAGTTTGAGCACCCCTTTTAGTGGATATCTTTTCAACAAAAGAATCATGGCAGCCAAATTTTAAGTCTGTAGGTCTGTTAGTTCAAAACATGCTCACCGAATTTCAAGTCTGTTGGTCTAATGATTCCGGAAATCTCGTGATGGATGATACTCTACTTACTCTCCTAAAGATATATGTAGATGAAGTTTTTTGTTATCTTTTAGTCTTCAGTAAAACTTCTGATTGCGAGTTAATTTCAGCAAAAACCACTCTTACTGGTTTCTCTTTAACAAAAGAAACACGCCTTCCAAATTTCAAGTTTTTAGCTCTAATAGATCAATAACAGTAATTTTTGTCTATATAATGCACCTGTAACTCCCCTTGGAGTTGATTTTCGCAAATCCAGTCCTTGACGTATTTCTATTCAACAAAAAGATCATGTCTGCTAAATTTCAAGTCTAAGTCTAATAGTTTTGGAGATATATTTGGATTACATTTTATCATCGGAACTGTGGTAGTCGAACTGTAGCGACCCAAACACTTTAAACTTGTGTTTAAGTATTAATCTTTAGGAAACAGCTGGTTTTGAAAAGAATCTGCTCTTCTGGACTGGACTTTCAGTCTACTACCTCCCCTCTTTTTTTTCTTCACTGATTGCCATTAATATATGTTGTCGGACAACAACAAAAAGATACTCACCTGTTCAACATGGGGATCTTTGCAATGCAGAAAGTAAGGGAAAAGGGAAGAAATTTTATACCCTATCCTCTGAAAGAAAGAAAATTTGCTCAAGTGTGTGATGTTAATGGGTTTTGGCAGTCCACATAGTATTTAGAAAGCAATTAAGAAGAGAAAAACTCATCGGTTGGTTTATAGACCAAGAGATCGGTTGATTTTTTTAACCAAGTGATCGGTTGATTTTCGTACCAAGAGATCAGTTGTTTTTTTAACCTAGCGCATTTCCTCTAAACCCTGCTGTGAGGAATTGCGATAAAAATCAAAATTTCTCTCTGTGTTCAAGGTAACGAACTCATGGCCCGTGTGTCATAGGTTCGAACCTAATATCACTGAAGATCCGACGTGTAGAGGAGCCTATACACGTTAAATATGTTGAGGCTCAAACGTTCTCCGGTTGGTGTGGTGTGAGAGTTAAGAGAGGAGGGTGCCAGATAAGTGTCGTTCCCGTCACTTGACCGTGAATCAAAAATACGTGGTTCGTTTGCCCAAAGCCCTCGAGTAGCTGAATAGTGAGACTTTAATATTCACTCAATCCCTATTTGAAAAACTCATTGTGGTTTGGTGTAGAAATCAAGGCAATGAGGCATCAACTCAAGCGCCATCCTTTTTTCCTCCAATGTGGTTAAGTATTACAGGAACAGTCAATAATGCTTTATAACTCTGGAGTTAAATTAATATAAGCAAACCAATACGTTTGCCCGTAAAAATGAGGGATTTTGTAGTAAAAGCTATTTGCTTAACTTTAGAGCAATCTTTACTAAATGAACATTTCTATAGATAAAACGTCGTTCCTTTGAAAATTTACAGTGTTTTACTAGATAATGATCATATAGCGTATATTAAAGTGAGAAGTTATTTCAAAATTTCACAAAAAAGTACCGTATAATGGTGAATAAACCATTATATCGTAAAATAGTAAGCCATTCCTTTTTTCATTTTTGAATAAATCACTCCTATGAAATGATAACGCAACTTTTTAACACCTAATCTTGGGTTTTATCATCGATACTTATTTTTTTTGCTAATAAAGAAAGTGAACGCATAAAAACCGTATAAACTTAAAAATTGATGAAAAAGAGAAAAAAAGTGCGTATGCTAATGACCACACGATAGAAGTGAAAACTTCAAATTTTTTAATGTTATATAAGGGATTAGTTCGGTGTGAGAGAGCGAGAGGATAAAAAACAAGTGATATTAGTATTATCATCATATAAAATTATTTATTCATATTTACTCATAAAGTAATATTTGTTGTAAAATATACAATCATACTTGAAAATTAATTGTATTCTAAAAAGGAAACAATAGGTTTTTATGGTAGCTGAAATAGGTTGTAAATACTTAAGATTCAAATTTATTTAAATATCTAAAAAAAAACTTCATCAGGCGTTGTTCCGTAAATCGTCGTGCCTTCATTTGGATCATTTGACATAAACTGAATTTTGATTTAAAAAAAAACACGTTTCTAAAAAGTTTTCAATTCAAAACTGAGCTTGAGTCGCCGATCCCCGAGCACGTTTTCCTACTAAAGCCGAGGAAAATCGAGTAGCGTAACTCCCCTGAACCTGACGCTTTATTTAAGTTCACTCTTCAGCAAAATGCGCCTAAAGAAGTTATCACTTAAAAAATATATATATAGTTTTTCCCTGAAATCATCATAAGACTGTGCAGTAGCACCTGGAGTATGGCTCCTAACAGTACTTTCAGTGTAAACTGTACTTTCATACCGTTATATTTTAATCCCTTTTTGAACTTTATAGAAAGTTTTCATTCATCTCGAGTTTCTTAACAATCTAGAAACAAAGTTTTAAATTTCTGTTTAAAGATTCCACAAAATTCTGTCTATATTCTTTTTTTCCTACCATTTGTCATCTATGTTTGTGTTTCAGATCCCAGCACAAGCCTAACAACATTCGTGTAACTCTGGGTGACTATGTACTACATTCCAACGTAGAGAGTTTACCAGCGGAAGTGTTTGGGGTGTCCGAAGTGCGATTACATCCAAATTTCCGGTTCACACCCCAGGCTGACCGGTTCGACGTGGCCGTCGTCGTGCTGGACAGGCCTGTACCCTACAGAGAGAACATCCGGCCCATCTGCATCCCCAGAAAGGGTGCAGACTTCCTCGGCAAGACAGCCTATGCGGCAGGATGGGGTGCTCTCGAGCCAGGTAAGTATCTCTGATATGATACAAATAAATTACTGTTAATAGTAAATATGAATTAATATTGTCAATGTTTATATTGGAAGCCTCTAAGAAATTTCTAAAATCGCCAAGCAACACAATTTTTCAGTTTAATACTCCTTTCCTTAGATTATCAAAATTTATATTCACTTTTAATATAATTTTTCACTTCGCTCTCTCTTACTTAAGATCCATTAGTTCTAAAATTTTCATACAGATGACGCCACAGATAAATAGATAGTTTGTGGTTTACTGTCTTTCAAGACAAAACAAAAATGTACTGATATAGTTTACTGCTCCTTTTTTTTTACTTCATGCATACAAAATTTTTGGTAGGTTCTTGAAGTAATATTTGCTCTTCGAGAATGCATTTTTTACTATCAATTCCATTTATGCAATAGACATTCTTTTTAATTCAATTGTTTAATAGATTAATATTTGATAAGACGCGTAAATTTTAGGCATGAGTATTTTTTTCAATCATGTGGTTTCTTATCTTCATTTTTTTTCTTGCACTATCATGTATAAATTTTCTGGGGAAGGATAGGATCCTATAAAGCAAACCTAGCCCTACGCCACTGACCTTATTTATTGACAGCTTAAAAACACATAATAATTTTCCATTTTGAACAATTGACTTTTTATTTTATATATTGGTTTGTTGTTTTTGGTTTTCTGTTTCAGAGTTTCATCTTTCTCTGTTATGTTTGATATTCCTATGTCCATCACTTGTTATATTTATAAAAAATAATAAAGCTTATCAAAATTCATTTGTCCTAATTACAAACATGCATATGTTTTTATTCCATAGGTTCCAAACTGCGTCCCAAAGTGCTTCAGTTCGTATCCGTTCCCGTCATCAACAACAAAGTATGTGAGACATGGCACAGGAAACAAGGCATCAACATCCGCATCCACGATGAAATGATGTGTGCCGGATATGAGTACGGAGGACGAGATGCTTGTCAGGTAAGTTGCTTAAACTCAACTGTATATTCTCCATTGAATTTCAAACAGACATTAGATTTTTACTTATTGTACCAGTAAATCTTAAAATATCCGACTACGTTCGGAACCGTGATTTTGCAAAAGCGTATAAATAGATAATATTTATGATATTTAGTGTCACCTAGATTAGAAAACGTATATAAAATTGTTTTAAAAATATTATTACAGTAAACAATAATTTAAGTACAATACTTTGACAAAAAACGAACATAGAATGACCAATTTTCAAAACATTCTCCTTTTTATAAAAATGCTTCCATTATAATAATACTAGCCGTTACCCACCCGCTTCACTGGGTATTTCACGATGTTGCATATATGTATACTGTTTACATATATATTAATTATTGATATCTAGCATTAAGAAATCGATTGTATTGAAAAATATATTTATAGCTGTTACACTCTCACCCCTTGATATAAAGAGAACATTGTAACGTCGTGAGTAGCTATCCATCAATAAACAAATCTTTACAGCTTAATATACAAATAAAAGCAAACTTTATTTGCTAACAATTTGTAAATGAAGTAATATAAATCCAGATTAAATGCCAAGCCGGTGTGGTCAGTTCATATACTCATGCTCAACGCCACCGGCGTTCATCGGTTTTTTCACTCTCGGGGATTTTTTCTTTTCTCCGGTCTTTTTCTCTTTCTCTCTCTCTCCGGGTCTCTTCTCTCTTACTCTCTCTCTCCAGGTTTTTTTCCCGGTCTTTTTTTCTTTTCCGTGTCCTCAAAAACAACCCTTTTTAAACAACAGGGGTGTGTTCACAACACGCCCCCCTCGCTCCTTCTTATTCGCAGGTCAACAAAGTCTCTCTTGACCTCCCTCGTCCTATTGGCGCATAACACGCCAAAACACCCCCGAGCTGTCTGGTCCAAGGCGCCATAGTTCCTTGTCCACAGCTGGACACACTGGCCCATCACACCACCTGTTTCTAGTATTCCCTTTCATACAACACTAGAAAAAGACAACATGGTTATTTTTAAGATAGGCTTCGCCTATTGTCAATGGGGCGCCGAACTCTTAAGTCTATTATGCCGACCCGTCTGCTAACTCCACTCCCTGAGTTCAGACAATAAACAATGGTCCCATGGCCACGTGCACCGGTCATTCCACAGCTGGTTGATCATAAAACATTCAGGGACAATCGATGGGTGAGGCACTTGTCCTTGACCAGCTGGTAAAACCATAAAACCTATTTTGACTTGGAAGATGGGGCTCACTCCCATCGAAGATGTCACAACATAAATTATAATATCTGATTTCTATTTATGTTTAAAATCGAAGTAGAAAGATTTTTTTCGCTCACTTAACCTAATAATCAAGTGGATTTCCACCAAAGCAACTTTCAGTGGATCTCTACTCCATAAAATAAACATGCGTGCTGAATTTCAAGTCTAAATCTAACAGAGCAAAAACGGAATTTTTATCATCAATACCTCGTTGACAGCATTCTTAGCGGATTCCAATTCAACAAAAGAGACATGCAAACCAAATTTTATTATTATAGTCTTAGCAGTTCAAAAACAGGAATTTTGTCTATCAATACGCCCCAATAACTCACCCGCTTCCCCCTGGAGTTGATTTCCGTAAAATCCATTCTTAGTGGAACTCTATTCAACTAAAGAAAAAAGTGCTCAACAAATTTCAAGTAAGTGAGTTAAATTCAAAAACAGGAATTTTTCTATAACATGCCTTAATCCCTCGCAAACCCACTCCTTTGGGGGTCCGTTTTCGCATAAATCTTTGTAAAAGGAACTTTATTCCATGAACGGAACATATCTTCTAATTTTCAAGCAGGTGGTTCTATTAGTTGAAACGCGGAAACATTTATCTATTACGCCCCTTAATCACCCTCAGTGACCCTTGGGGATCAATTTCCCCAAAACTATTTTGTAGCGGATCTCTACACCATGAAAGGAATTAGCTTACCAAATTTTAAGACTGTACGTCTAATAGTTTAAAAATGGAAATAATTATCTATAACGCCCCTTAAGTCCCCGCAACGCCACTTAGGAAACGATTTACACAAAACCCATCTTATGACAGATCTCTACTCAGTGAATGGAATCAGCTTACGAAATTTCGAGATTTTACGTCTAATAGTTTAAAAAAGGAGTTAATTGCCTATAACGCCACTTAATTCTCTACAACGCCACTTGGGAGTCGATTTCCACAAAACCTATTCTGTAGGGGATCTGTACTCTATGAAAGGAATCCGCTTACCAAATTTCAAGACTGTACGTCTAATAGTTTAAAAAGGGAAATAATTATGTATAACGCCCCTTAAGCGCCCTCAACGCCCCTTGGATGTCGATTTTTGTAAAAATCATTATGTAGGGAATCTCTACTTTATGAAAGAAATCTGTGTACCAAGTTTTTTTCACGACATTACATCTAACAGTTTAGTAAAGGAAATAATTATCTACAACGCCCCTTGGGGTTCGAACTTTGCAAAATCCGTTCTTAGCTGACGTCTACACCATGAAGGGAACCTACCTACCAAATTTCAAGTTTGTAGGTTTAATAGTTCCGGATATCGTGATTAGTCAATCCGTGAGTCGCTTTTCTCCTTTATATATATAGATTTTGCCTGTACATAGCTCAGACCTCTGTACAGAGGCTGAACTAGAATTTTTGAAATATATAACTCAGAAGTGGATTTATCCCTATTTTACGACAACAGAGCGGATGAATTATTTCATTTGGTAGTAACTCTGAAAATAATGTGAATTTTTTAAAAATCCTAGTTGAGACTCTCTGGAAAAGTCTTTACTTTATATAAGCAAAATATTATTATTATAGAAGCCTTTTTTATAAAAGGAAAACGTTTTGAAAAAAGGTTATTCTAAGTTAATTTTTTGCCAAAATATTGTATTTAAATAATTTTTTTTGTTATAATGTCCTTAAAACAATTTTATACATGTATTCTCTCTAATCTAAGTGACACTAATAATCATGAATTGATTGATTGATTGAATATTAACGTCGCACTGTTCAGCTACACGAGGGCTTTTGGCGACGGACCACGTAATTTTGAACCATGGTCAAGTGACGTGGACGACACCTGAGCTGGCACCCCGTCTCCTAACTACCACACCACAGCAACGGGAGGACGTTTCAGCTCTCGACAGATTTAACGTGCATCGCTGCCCTACACGGCGGGTCTTTAGTGGTACTGGGCTCGAACCCGTGACAAAGCAAGCCACAGTCCGATACCTATACCACTCGACTACCGCGGCCACCTAATAATCATGAAAATTACCCATTTATGCGCTTT
This sequence comes from Trichonephila clavipes, assembly GCA_019973935.1. Lineage (NCBI taxonomy): Eukaryota > Metazoa > Arthropoda > Arachnida > Araneae > Nephilidae > Trichonephila > Trichonephila clavipes. The sequence continues at coordinate 604,167 of BMAU01019544.1, read as the reverse complement.
TTTTAAAATCATGGTTCCGAACCTTAAATAAGATTTCAAATTTGATAATTGCGATAAGTTTCAGTATTAAAGTTCTTCAAAAGGTGTTTTAAAAATTAAAAAACAATTCTTATAAAATTCATTTACTTTGAAATCATGTGCATTTTGCTTATCTAGTACATTGTTATTGTTGTTGACAAATATGCACTTTTTCAAAGAAAGATTCCATAAAAAAGAAAAAGAAGGTAACAGTGAAGCGCATAAACTAACTACTAGAAACTGTGTACTCACGTTTATCATGTGGCTATGACGTAACATGAATTTATGAACTGATTGACCGGAAACACGTCACAGTTATCATGTAGTCATGACATAATACGAGTTTAGGCCATTAACAAAACCCCCAAAAATTGTATTTTTACGGAGAGACTTAACTTGGTGGATCTTTCAAATTTAATGCCTATCAAAATGATTTTTAGTAAAAGTAAAATGTATGTTATATATAATATTAAAACTGATTGGTGACCTTTAATCTTAAAAGTATCAAGAATACCAAAATTAATCTGAAAACTCTAAGAGGGAAAGAAACATGCTGGTTTCAAAGCTACGTTCAACATTTATATCATTTACCACCGTATTCACCTCTAACTGAACCAGTCTATAAAATCTATGTCAAGTGAAAGAAACAACCCGTGGTTAAAGCTTCTTTTCACCTCTATATATTTCTTAACTCCAGTTTATTTAACTGCGAGTTTGCAACTTTATTGATCAAATTAGACCTCGTGACTGTGCTTATTTCGTAAGCACGATTAAATTTAACTGAGCTTTGAGCCCGGTCAGAACAACTTTCTGACTGAATTTGCGACGATGAAACGAACTTGTGGAGAAAAACGTGTTTTTTTCTTCCTTTTGACCGCCGGTCCAGTTAACGGTGAATACAGAAATTAATAATTTAATTTGTTTCCGGACATTTTTTTGGAGGGGGGAGGAGTAATTTTTAACATGTGATATAAAACATTACTTAAATTGATCAAAATACATACGTCATTTTTCCGCACAACTAAAATTTTATTTCAATACCTCTTAAGTTTTAAGAGGAAGCTGATTTTAAACACTGAGACATGTGTATGCAAGAATAAAATTATAAATGGTTTCATGTAAACGTTTAAGGCTGTCTTCGGTTAATGTTAAGGAATAGGACCCGAATTAGAGGTACATTTTTTCAAATATAAAAGAAATGAAAATTAATATTATATTCTGTCTTCACTATCCCTTAGAGAATAAGATATTTTATCATTCATCACTTCTTTCACCGAGCTGCGCCATTTTTTTTTTGCATAAAATGTGTTTCGCGTTTTTTCTCCTATATTCTAACGTTAAATGAGCTGTCCTTTCACGCGTTAAAATGAAAAAAATAATATTCACGGAATATTTTGAAATTTTAGAAACTGTATATTGTTAACAGATGTATGTTACAATGTTGCAAATTTTCTTGAAAATTGAGGCATTTTTCTGTCTGAAAATGTGCTCCGTGTTTAGTTAAGGCTCTCGTACTTTTACCGAAAACAGCCTTAACAGCTTATGAGTCTAAACAGGAACATGTCTCATATTAAAACTAGTGTTTGATGAAGGTATTACTTCTCTTACAGGGTGACTCAGGTGGCCCACTGATGATGGAGGAAAACAACGTGTGGTTTTTAATCGGAATCGTCTCAGCCGGGTACTCGTGCGCGAAGCAATACCAGCCTGGTATCTACCACAAAGTGTCCAGCTCTTCCGATTGGGTCTCCTCCGCTCTCTACTGAAGTGTTGACTAGTCAGTTATCACAACAACGACCGTCCATGCAAAACGGAGGCGCCGCTGCTTCTGCATTGCTCTGAAGGCTCAGCTCCTGGACTGTATTCCACCTAAGCTGCCCGAGGGATCGAAAACTGGACTGGAGTCTTACGACTTCTTTTATCTGTTGCAGTTTAGGATAAAATGAATCTCACTGAGAAAGCTGAAGAAGTGTAGCTAGTCAAAGCTATTGTCAGATGAAATGGGGAACGTAGCTTTTCAACTGCTGTCTGCCACCGTGATAAGTGGCATTTTTGACATCAAAGTGGACCAGGTAGTTTCTGTGGGACACAGTGTATCTTTTTTTAGTTACAAAATTCTTTTGTATATTCTTGATAATATGCGTTTCAGTCATACTCCTTTTTTCAGTATTTCTCATTTTCCTAATGAGAAAGCATACCAAATTATTTTAATAGTCATCAGTAGAAATAAGACTTATATGCGAAAAAAAAATTTCTCCCATTTCACAATGGAATTTATGACAATTTAAATTACTTTTGTATTGTTAATCATAACAGTATTAATATGAAGATTGGTATTTTTTATTAATAGGATGGCTATTCTTTTATAAGACAATACAAATGGTTAAACTGTTGAGTGTATTCTTTCTTAACTAGGAAAGGAAGATTAAAAAAATCTTTATTCCTGAGAAGTTTCTCATTAATTATATATATTTTCTATTTCCCATTTATCCTATATTATAACTCCAATGTAATATTAAACATTTTTTCCTCCCATTGTTAGAAATGATTATCTGAAAAAAATGCCATGGATTTAAGCAACTCAAAACACGAAATAAAAATATTTATTCAACATGCATATTCTTGATAAACAATTCATCATGAAAAAAGGTAGAAAAATTGATTATGTTATTATATAATTATAAAAACATATTCAAAATCCTAATAGTTTTTGCATTTTTATTTGAATAAATTTAATAGCTAGAAATTTTGATAAAAATACTAAATTTAAAAAGCTTTGTATATAATTCTCATAAAATTTATCTTATTTTTTTCAACTCTCAAACAAAATCCTTGAAACCATTTGGTCCGTTTTGATTTCAAAAACGAAGATGAAATGCTGATTTCAATGAAGAAAGAAGATATTTTTAGTATAGTTTCATAAATCTCTGTTTTATTTTTTTATTTTCCCGCATTTTGTTTTACGAAGTGAGAAGTCATTTGTTGAGTTGAAACTCGTCTTTGTATCATAAACACTTGATAAAAAATAACAATCGAGATGAAAACTGCAGAAAAATTATCTATGTGATTATTTTTAACACTCTTTTAAATTTGATCAAGTAAGTTTTTGAATAATCGAACGGTTTCTTAAATCGTAAAACGAATTTACACAAATTTCGCTACACAACCTTATGTAATGGAAGAAAATTGTCGTTTTACATTGGGTTTAGAGCGATTTTTTTGTGATGCACGATGACAAGTAATGATGTTAAAAAAATAAGCACAGGAACTATTCCCACCAAAGCGGCTTCAATCGTGGAAATATTGCATTTGTTGGTTGCTTGTGCTGTGTGAAGTTTTTACTTTTCAGTTCTGGGTTGTTGGAACATGAAATTCTCTGGCAGAGACTTCTATTATTCTAAAAAAAAATCTGTTTTGTTTGTCTGTTGTGTTCATTGTATATTGGTATATCCGTAATATTTTAATCTAGAAAGATTAATTTATTAAATATCATCTGGATTTTTCAATTTTTTCAAAAAAATAGATTTTGTATCTTCTTTGCAGCATTCAAAGCAATTCCCCCAAAGTGGGAAATTTACCAAAAAAAAAATAATAATAAAACTAATTAGGTGTTGGTGTTTCTGTTTTCTTCGGTTTTATGGATAAAGACAATCAAAGTTAAGGGACATATATATTGTTGATTTTCTTTTCAAAAATATTTTCTTGAACAAAAGAGCAAAGCGTAGATCTTTTACGTTAGTTTCAATGAAATTTTTGATATTTTTCGAATGTGATATTGGGGGTAAAATATTTGTCAAGTGACTGTCAAACCTTCCTTACATGTTTGGGTATTTTAAGTAACTTTAGAAATGTATTTAAAATGTGCTTGAATTGGTGTCAATGCTTAAAAAGTGTCCGCTTGTAGTTTGTATTCTGTTTGTACATTCTTAAGGAATCTAAAGCGGTTTATTTTTTGTTTACGTCCTGTGATTTCAACTGATTCCTTCTTCCATGTAGAATGTTAATGTACGTGTATTTGTGTTTAAAAAGAAAGATATCGTTTTTATATAAATGTATATTTGATCAAAAAGAAAATCATATTTTCGATATTAAATTATTTCATACTTGCTGTTATGTGTTTATTTTCTGCGCTTTGTTCTTTTTTATACA